>SSNQ01034580.1:693436-720269 GCA_006942095.1 Nothobranchius kuhntae | reverse complement strand
GCTGCACGTGTGGCTCGTTGCCCCATGAGATGTTTCAGGCTCGTGCTCCTAGCAGCACAACAATTCAGCTCCCGGCTAATTGGCCTGCTCCATAAAAAAGTGTGTCAAAAACTCAATCTATAATTCAGTTTTACAGTGAAGCAGCAACCAGACACAACAAACCAGCACCGTCTCATAATTCACCAGTTTGGAATTCAACTTACCCCATTAGTTTAGCCGTAGTTTCAACAGTCTGACGGCATTCCTTGGCCTCCCATCGGCCTCAGATAAAACCCCTCTGATTACTCACTTGCATGCCTGCCATTACACTCCAAAATATGCTGATCCTAATAGGGCGCCTCTGTCACCACGGATTTATGGCTGTCCTGTAGAGTCTCCATCCCCCTCCAGCAGGAAACAGAGGGCATGATAGCCATGTCTGCCACATGCAATACTGAAACTCACATCTCTACTGGGAAGGTTAAGAAAGCTCAAGTTGTCAACACTTAATATGGAACATTTTGGGAAAAAAGCTGGAACTTTAAAACATGGTTACTAAGATGCTATGTCCATAAAATCAGACAATAAAACTAAGTATTCCCTTTGACAGTGAAGTATTCCTACACAGTGGTTTTAGTCAACTATCATTAATCCTTCTCTGAAAATGTAGTTTTAATACTTTTGTTGCTCTATTAACCTTAATTTTGGCTCAGTTTCTGATCTCCTCACCAAGCAGCTACACAAGTTGTGTTAGCCACAGCCTGTTTATGAGTTTTAAAACAACACGGAAATCTGAAGACTTCCAGCTTCATAAAGAACAGTCAGCTAGGTCTGATTTGTCCCTGAAATGACCTAACACAAGGCTGCTGCTTGAACTTAACTAAGGAGAAATTATGATAGAAAAAGCTGTAATAAATGACTGAGGTGAGTAAAAAAGATACAAGACAGTCTAAGAGGTTGAGTCTCATGTGTCATAAGTTCAGGGCTTCCCCCAGAAAATGAGTTAAAGGGACTATAAGGAAGTTTGACAGTCAAAACATGTATAGAAATAATAAATTTCTTCTTCATACATTCTCCTGCAATGCCCTGGTCCTGTAGAATGAGCCCTGGCATTTTTACTGTGATTGTCTGTTTTTCTGTAAAATCACAGAAAAAGAGAACTGCTCGGGTCGAGCAGGCTGCTTCATGCGCGTTCACGCTCAGGCATCGCCCGTAGCATTTGCTATCCGTAGCTTTAGCAGCAGAGAGAGACAGTGCCATTTTGTTGCTGTTCCTAACGACTAGCGACAAAGCTAGCTACATTTCTGAGGACCCTTAGCTACTTTCTGTAGAACTTTCTTCTAGATATTTCCTGCAAATTAGCAACAAAATAGCCATTTTCGCTTCGAACCGTTCTTTGGTTTGACGTTGTTTCAGCTGTCATCAAGGATATAAACGTTACAGATACCTCAAATGTTACTGGCACCTTAGCTCACCTAGTAAGATGGCTGACTCTCATGCTGAGGACCTGGGTTCAATTCCGAATGTGAACATAGTTTATTTGGAGATTTTTTTTTACATTAATGGTATATTTTTTTACAGTAAGATGCCCAAATTTTTATTTGAGACTCGCCAAAAGGCACTGAATTCACAGATAAAAAAGATGTGGGTTCAACTTTCATTTTGGAACAGTTTTTCAAGCAAGGGAAGGGAATGATCTGAGCATGCAGGAGAACTGACTCATCATAAACCTTTGTCGGCTGTGCTGAAGAGAAAGGTACAGAACCAAATTTTTTAATTAATTAGCTGTGTGTTCTCCTGTCCTCTGTCCTCCAGGCCACACACACACATACACACACACACACACGCTGCACATTCGGCCGGCCGACGAGAAAGTGCAGCTGCAGAGACAGAGGCAAATTATTTTATTAATTTGCTGTGTTATTCTGTCCTCCGGGCCACACACACACACACACGGGACGCTCTCAGAGCTCTGTGCTCTGTCTCAGCTGTTATTTTCGTTAAGGAGTGTGCGCGTACAGCATGCGCGCCCCGTGCACGAGCCTACTATTGAAGCTGCCGTTACGCTTTTGGCCTGAGGGGGCAATCGCGAGCATAAAAATTCAAAAGTCCGAAAAGTCCCTTTAGGCCTGGCGGCTTCAGCCGTCGGGGGGAGGGGGGATCGCGCGCTCTGCCCCGCAGCGGTCCTCCGTGAGAGCGGGGCAGGGGGGTCGCGCGCTCCATCCCAAAACGTTCCTCTGTGAGAGCGGGGGTGGGGTGGTTGAACATGTTCCGCTGCTGTTTCTCACCAGTATCAGCTGATGGAGGGCTCTAGTTTCGCTACGCCGTTCGTGTCAACAGACACTGTAGGGTCGGGGAGGGGGACGAGGCATGACGCTTAGCCTGGCAGGTGGGCAAGCAAAGCCTGGCGGCCCGCCAGGCTTATAAAGTGCTGTGGGAAACCCTGATAAGTCTATATATTCTGACAAAAAGGTTGACATCGTCTATTCCTCTATCCATCATTTAGTTCTTAAGGTGAACTGCAGTAGTTTGTCCATCTAAGACAAATTAATACAAGCCTATCATACCTTGAATGAATGCATCTCTTGGTTCTCGCCTACTACTGCATCATGTTTTATCTCAATATCTGTAAATGCGATAAAGTTGTTGTTGTTCATTTGTTTACTGATAACCATTAGTGGTAGAGGCCATGTTGAATCAATCAGACGAAGACTTTTTGAGACTTTCAATAACATCTAGCCAGTAGTTCACAAGATATTCTTTAATAAACAGAAAACAAAGATATCACCTTTTGATAAAGAGCTCATCTACTGTTGATCTCATCTACTGATCGTCTCGAAAGTTGTGGGAAATTGCTCAGAAGGGATGGGCGATCAAATAGAAAAAATGAAACTGACTTTTCGTATATGCTGAGGGGGCATGGCCAGGCCTCGAATTTCGACTACTCGTGGAAAAAATATAAATGGCTATAACTTCATACTCAAAGAGTAGAATTACAAAAATTTCTGTGGTCATTCGACATCCAGCCACAAACTAAACTGAATGGTCGGATGATGATATCACACAAGCCCCACCCCCTCAGGACCAAAAAGGTCAAGTTTTACTGTGATAGGTCCCAAATCACCCCATTTCACTTTATCACCACAAAGTTGTAGCTGGTAACTCAAGACAAGTGGGTGTTTCTTGGCGTCACTTTATGGGAATTTTCAAAAGAGGGTGGGGCTGTGGCGGCACGGCGAAGTCAGGCATACCGCCGTGGCCATACATTTGCCTCCCATTTTGTCATTTCTAAAGATATGACCATGAAACTCCTGGTGAGTGATCCTAGTCTGGCTCCCAAAAAATTCTGATGTGAAAATCTGGTGGGCGTGGCCTATTTTCTTAAATAGCTCCCCCTAGGACCATTAAATTTGTCAGCCCCAAGTCATGCTTTGACTGAGGATTACGAAATTTGGTACACTAATGTAGTGTCTCTGGACCTATGTTACAACCCATCTAGGAGGGGCCAGGCCACAACATGAAGGTGGATTCCCATTTTCCACAGATCCCAAGTACCACACCACAGTTTGACTTATATACAAGGATACTTATTTACAAGTTTTATTTTAACTGAAAGCGAGGGAGGATAAATATAACTCAGGGTGAACCAAAGGCCAAAACAACTAACAAAACACCCCTAACTTAAATAATCCAAAAAAAATCTCTTGGAGCCAAACGCAAGTCACACAGGAGGTCGGCCATTTTACTCAATTTAGTGGTTTTCGCACACGTAGTTTGGAGAGTGATGCCCCATCGCCCTTTTCACCAATCGCCTTCACACTTCTGCTATATACTCTTAAGGCATAGGGGGAAAAAATCAACCGTTGGATTTTTCAAAAACTGAATGGTGTGGGCGTGGCTAAGCCTCAAACTTTGACCTTTCGCCATTACATTACTTGATGTAATAANAAAGGTACAGAACCAAATTTTTTAATTAATTAGCTGTGTGTTCTCCTGTCCTCTGTCCTCCAGGCCACACACACACATACACACACACACACACGCTGCACATTCGGCCGGCCGACGAGAAAGTGCAGCTGCAGAGACAGAGGCAAATTATTTTATTAATTTGCTGTGTTATTCTGTCCTCCGGGCCACACACACATAGGGATGGGTACCTTTGACATTTGAATCGATCCGGTACTAATTCCCGGTACCTACGAGTCGATACCGGTACTTAACGGTACCAATTTTCGATACTTTTGAGTGTTTATTATTTTAATTCTCTTTTATAATTAAATATATATATTTCTCAATATATAACCATATTTGATAAATATCACGATAAATAACATTCAACTGTTTGTATTTTAACATCGTCCTTGTAGTTTTATAAGCTGATAATTAAACTGAAGCAAACATCTTTACTGTGAACTAAATTTACTGTGTATCTTCATTCCTTTTGCCGTCCTTTTTCATTTGATTTTTCCTACTGGGAAGTTAGAATTTCCGAGGAGAAAGCGAACGCACCATTAGCTGATAACAATGGTAGCAATGGAAGCTAACATATCAAGCTAACATTATCTTTAACAGTTTATTTAGCTGCTGGAGCAGATTAAAACGATGATGCCTCAAACTTAGATCGTTGTCACTGGTTTCATCTTCACCCAATCACCCGTCGCATTTAGTAAAGTAAAGCCAAACTTTAGAGCGCGTTCATGTTCTTCTAGTCGGAAATTCGGAGTTCCGAGGAGAAAGCGAACGCACCATTAGCGAAACGGTAGCTAACAAATCAAGGTAACGTTATCTTAAACATTTTATTTACCTACTGGAGCAGATTAAGATGAGGATGTCTCACTTAGATCGTTGTCTGTCGCTAGTTTCATCACCCAGTTACCCAAGTGGACCCAAGCTTTAGCGTGCGTTCTTTCTACCATGCTTGCTCTGTTTACAACGGGCTCGCAGGGACCGGCGACATAACGCTCTTGCGCATGCGCAACTGTCTTGGCAGTACCGAAACGAGGCACCGTTTGAAATGACGTGAATCGGTGTTCGGTCGGTACTATGGAATTCGGTCGGTACCTTAAAAAGTACCGAATTCGGTACTCATCCCTACACACACACACACACGGGACGCTCTCAGAGCTCTGTGCTCTGTCTCAGCTGTTATTTTCGTTAAGGAGTGTGCGCGTACAGCATGCGCGCCCCGTGCACGAGCCTACTATTGAAGCTGCCGTTACGCTTTTGGCCTGAGGGGGCAATCGCGAGCATAAAAATTCAAAAGTCCGAAAAGTCCCTTTAGGCCTGGCGGCTTCAGCCGTCGGGGGGAGGGGGGATCGCGCGCTCTGCCCCGCAGCGGTCCTCCGTGAGAGCGGGGCAGGGGGGTCGCGCGCTCCATCCCAAAACGTTCCTCTGTGAGAGCGGGGGTGGGGTGGTTGAACATGTTCCGCTGCTGTTTCTCACCAGTATCAGCTGATGGAGGGCTCTAGTTTCGCTACGCCGTTCGTGTCAACAGACACTGTAGGGTCGGGGAGGGGGACGAGGCATGACGCTTAGCCTGGCAGGTGGGCAAGCAAAGCCTGGCGGCCCGCCAGGCTTATAAAGTGCTGTGGGAAACCCTGATAAGTCTATATATTCTGACAAAAAGGTTGACATCGTCTATTCCTCTATCCATCATTTAGTTCTTAAGGTGAACTGCAGTAGTTTGTCCATCTAAGACAAATTAATACAAGCCTATCATACCTTGAATGAATGCATCTCTTGGTTCTCGCCTACTACTGCATCATGTTTTATCTCAATATCTGTAAATGCGATAAAGTTGTTGTTGTTCATTTGTTTACTGATAACCATTAGTGGTAGAGGCCATGTTGAATCAATCAGACGAAGACTTTTTGAGACTTTCAATAACATCTAGCCAGTAGTTCACAAGATATTCTTTAATAAACAGAAAACAAAGATATCACCTTTTGATAAAGAGCTCATCTACTGTTGATCTCATCTACTGATCGTCTCGAAAGTTGTGGGAAATTGCTCAGAAGGGATGGGCGATCAAATAGAAAAAATGAAACTGACTTTTCGTATATGCTGAGGGGGCATGGCCAGGCCTCGAATTTCGACTACTCGTGGAAAAAATATAAATGGCTATAACTTCATACTCAAAGAGTAGAATTACAAAAATTTCTGTGGTCATTCGACATCCAGCCACAAACTAAACTGAATGGTCGGATGATGATATCACACAAGCCCCACCCCCTCAGGACCAAAAAGGTCAAGTTTTACTGTGATAGGTCCCAAATCACCCCATTTCACTTTATCACCACAAAGTTGTAGCTGGTAACTCAAGACAAGTGGGTGTTTCTTGGCGTCACTTTATGGGAATTTTCAAAAGAGGGTGGGGCTGTGGCGGCACGGCGAAGTCAGGCATACCGCCGTGGCCATACATTTGCCTCCCATTTTGTCATTTCTAAAGATATGACCATGAAACTCCTGGTGAGTGATCCTAGTCTGGCTCCCAAAAAATTCTGATGTGAAAATCTGGTGGGCGTGGCCTATTTTCTTAAATAGCTCCCCCTAGGACCATTAAATTTGTCAGCCCCAAGTCATGCTTTGACTGAGGATTACGAAATTTGGTACACTAATGTAGTGTCTCTGGACCTATGTTACAACCCATCTAGGAGGGGCCAGGCCACAACATGAAGGTGGATTCCCATTTTCCACAGATCCCAAGTACCACACCACAGTTTGACTTATATACAAGGATACTTATTTACAAGTTTTATTTTAACTGAAAGCGAGGGAGGATAAATATAACTCAGGGTGAACCAAAGGCCAAAACAACTAACAAAACACCCCTAACTTAAATAATCCAAAAAAAATCTCTTGGAGCCAAACGCAAGTCACACAGGAGGTCGGCCATTTTACTCAATTTAGTGGTTTTCGCACACGTAGTTTGGAGAGTGATGCCCCATCGCCCTTTTCACCAATCGCCTTCACACTTCTGCTATATACTCTTAAGGCATAGGGGGAAAAAATCAACCGTTGGATTTTTCAAAAACTGAATGGTGTGGGCGTGGCTAAGCCTCAAACTTTGACCTTTCGCCATTACATTACTTGATGTAATAACTCCCTTGTGCATGATCAGATCCATATCAAACTTTGTCTGTGTGATCACTGACCACATCTCAAGACAGTGACAATGTGGACAGCTGACATCACCTAAGCCCCGCCCCCTGACAACAAGAAGTTGATTGTTTTATGGTGAAATGCCCATATTTGTCCCCTCTAATTTAGTCAACATGACACTAAGGTCATGCACTGACTTCATGATGATGTAATGGCCATTCAGTTCTGACAGCTTTCCAGAAAGGGAGGGGCTTTGATGCCATGGCGAATTCTGGCGTGACGCCGTGACCTTACGTTTGACTGTAACTTCCGCAAACAGCCTCCGATCTGCACGAGACTGAACATGACAATCAACAATCATGCCCTTTAGCCAACGATGCACAAACGGTTGGTGAACGTTGTATAATATCACCACAGCGCCCCCTACATACGTTTAAAACTGTAATAACTCATACAGACAAGGTCACAACTGCACCAAACTTGCTATTTGCCATCACACAAAGGCACCCAACACAATCCTGTGGTCATTGGTTGATATTGCTTTAGCTCCACCCCATGACAGATATTAGGCCCTGAATAACACATGCATGATACAATTCACACCAAACTGCACACAAATTATTGTTGTCAACCAACAAACCTCTTCATGGAATATTTCCTACATTTGGGATAGTGCCCCCTAGATACAATAAAACCTTTGTAATTTCTGCAAAAAAGCTCCAAACTATATCAAATTTGGTGGGAGTCATCACACTGCTGCAATCAGCACATGTATGTGCTCAATCGTTCAAATCACTTTAACTCTGCCCACTTACAGCCTTTTGACTCTAGATGACCCATGCAACGTTTGATTGATGCCAAATTAGCAGAAAACCATCTTTCATGACCAAAGATGCCCTCTATGGGATTTAGTTGTAAATGGTCACAGCGCCCCCTAGAAGGGTTCAAATTTATCAACTTCTAAAGACAAGGTCAGAATGGCATTATACTTGGCTTGTGTCATCACGTCACTGCACCAAACACATTGATGTGGTTGTTGGTTCTAATCCCTTTAGCTCCGCCCCCTTTCAGCTCTTTGGCTCTAGAAAGCACACGCAACGTCTGATTGATGCCAAACTACCACAAAACCATCTTTGACTCCCTAAGAGGACCTCAATGGGATTTTTATGTAATTGGTCACAGCAACTCCTAGATAATATTAAGAGTTAATTACTTCCTAATACAAGGTCACAATGGCACTAAACTTGGCTTGTGTCATCACGTGACTGCACCAAACACATTGATGTGGTTGTTGGTTCAAACCCCTGTAGCTCCACCCCCTTTCGGCTTTCTGGCTCTAGATAACACACACAACGTCTGATTGATGCCAAAATAACAGAAAACCATCTTTGTCAACCAAAGCTGACCTAAATGGGATTTTTCTGTAGTTGGTCACAGCACCCCCTAGATAACTTTAACCTTCAATGACTTCACAAAACGTGGTCTGAATAGCATTAAACTTCGTCTGTGTCATCACACCACCAGTGTGTTAACCCCAGAAACCCAAATTTAGAAAACAACTGCAAAATCTTTTTTTAACCTTTCACATGTTGTTCTAGGAGGCCAGATAAACGGGCCTATTTACACATTTTAACAGCCAATAGTGTTGCAGAACTGAACAATAGGACCTATTAGCAATGTAAATGTGGTTTTAAAAAGAAAAAAAAATGGGGAAGGTTTATTTTTGTATACTTAAATCTGATGTTGTAATATTACAACCGTGGGTCTCTGGGGGGGTAAAGATAGAGTATCCCCTAGTTGGTAGATGTGTAATTTAATGGTGGGCTCAGAGAAGATGCTGAGTCAGGGTGAGGTGCAGACGAGGAGACCGTTCGCGGTTTCTGGTGTCGGGGTGGTCGATGTTAATGTTCAGCGGAAGTGCCCGGGCGCACCAGACTGCCGGCCAGGCCGGAGCGGCGTGGAGCTGCGAGGGCCGAACGACGATGCTTGCAGCTTTCATTGTCATTATTCTTCCTGTTAGCCTATAGCAACACAAATTGTGAAGAAATGCTTATAAGAGAGAAGGAAAAGGAGTAAAAATACAGGTAGATAACAGCAATGCTGCAGCACAGCTTATTTGGTACGTACTGTACTGTTTTGACTAGGGTTGCACAATGTATCGAAAATTTATCGTCATTGCGATAACAGGACGTGCGATAGGCCCATCGCAAAGCACGTCAAAAATGGCAATAAATGTTTGGTTCAAACATTTCCATCCGTGTCACACATCAACTTTTTGTAAACCAGCTCTGTTTTTTACGCGGAAGTATTATTTGACCAATCAAATGTAGCACCTCTGATATGCAGTCAATCAGATGGGTCCGTTCACATAATATGCCTGCCCCCTATGTAGACCCCTACCCCAAAATTCCACTATCTCCGCTCCGCCTCCGCTTTTCGCTGCCGCTCGCTTCCCTTGTTCGTCATGCTGGCTCAGATTAACGAACGCACTTTGTGCTGAGGTTTCTGGAATCAGTGCTGCTTTCAAACATGAACATGAGTCCGCTCGGTGTCGTTAAGCAGCTGATAATATCCGGGCTGACTCCGACACGTGCCGGTGAACCAACCCACCTCCCTCCATGTCGCTAGTAGTCCACCGGGTGGTGACGTTAGCCCCAGGCTCCGGTTAGCTTCCAGCTAAAAGGCTACAGCACTCTCCTCCCAGTCCTACCCTGCTAAAGAGGGCCTGGAAAAGTTCCCCCACACATCAAAGTGATTTTTCATTTATGAGCTTTTATAACCTTGTTAATCAGGACAGTTGATTTGCTGCTGCACATAAACTGTCAGTCAGAAGCTCTGCTAGCCGGTTATCTTAAGAGGAGCTAGTTCAATTAGTTAGCTTGTTATCAGAATCATAGTTACAGTTTCATCATCTGAGCTGCTTTTTAAGATCTAGGTAAACTTGTTAAATTTGGGGTTAAAAACAAACGTTTTCACATATTTTCCATGTAGTTTTTTGCTAGTTCCTCTTCTGAAAGGTAGACAATTGTTTTTCTCTTTCCCTCAGAAAATCTTAATATTCTCCTAGTTTGGCCCAGCACAGTTCACTTCCCAATTACAGCAACAGCCTTATATCATAACCACATAAGTGGAGAAAATGTTCAGTAGCAATGAGAGAATTTGCTGTTGCATTTAAGTAATGTTAACTATTATTTAACATTTAAACTTATTTTCTGATATTTTTATTTATTCAAAAAATCCTGGTAAGGGATGTTTTTCTGTATTAGCGCCTTGGGCTTCCTGACAGGGTTGCGGAAGGCGCTTTATAAATAAAGCTTTGATTTGATTTGATTTGTATTTGGAGCATCAGAAAAAAATTTTATGGTGGTGGTTATGTTTTAAAGTCACTGAGAAACTGCATGCATGCAGTTTGTTGTTTTGCTGCTAATACAGTAGCAGGTGCAGCTGCATATTTTTGCAATAAAAATGTTATGTTGTAATGGAATTCATGCATTAGTTTTTGTTTGCTTTGAGCCCAGAGCAGACGTCACACGCCAGACGACATCAACACTGCAAACTTTAGTATTTGTTCATTTATCGTGAGTAATATCGATATCGCAATATTAAGCACTGTTATCGAATATCGCAGGTTTTCCTAATATCATGCAGCCCTAGTTTTGACAGTGTTACACCTGTTACGTTGAGGGAATGATATTCTCAGAAGACCACTTTCTCAGTCTTGTTGCTTCCAGAAGATTCCAGAAAGGCCAGGGATGCACTTTTATTTTCTACCCTTTTTATATAGTTTTCAATAATTATTCATAACGATCAATATGATTTTGTTTTATCGATATTAATAAATTATTTGATGCGATCAATAACCTGTTCTACCAAAGAAGAGACAGAGATGAATAAAGTACATTTTTTGGGAGTCAAAATCCACATATTATTCATGAAATGTCTGTTCTGGCTCTCCCAAGCAGAAAGATTTAGCTGTATTAGTGATGCATAAAGGTGTCACAACAGGTACCTTCAGCCACACCATCAAGAGACACAATAAACTCTGGACATGTACCAAGTCATTGAAACAAGTCATATAATGCAGAACATCCAACTTTCAAGCAGCTTCTTCTATTTAACATAGCCCATTAAATATACCCTCAGGGGACTGTACACAAGGTTTCCAGAGCATCTGACTTACGTAAATCCAGTCAGAGATCAGACCGAGCAAAAACGGCCAACTGCTTCATGTGATATTGGTGCCGTATTGGATCAATGGCTCGACCCATACGACTTCCAGTACATCATCTAATAAGACCCGATCTTTGGGAACACCCCTAGCTGACCCATGCTGCTGGGGACAATTACAAGAGAGTGGTCTTTCAGGACCAACGCCCACTTGACCCGGTAAAGACGTAGAGGAGATCCACATGATTTAAACTCCTCCCTAAGACGTGCTGACAAGGTTACAGGGTCATTGCAGACATTAACAGGTCAGTGTGTGGCCCACTTGGGAACAATTACTCCCAGTCACAGCTAAGTGGACACTTGATTGAACACGACGGAGGCAGGACACACTTCCCACAGATAACAATCCCAAAAGCCATTTAGGATAAAAAGCCCTTGTGATACAGCCTTTATGGGCAAAATTCATCTTCCCTTTTCCCTTTTAGAAGAATGTGAGAGTGTGATAGAGAGCCATTCTTTGGGAGAGATGAGTTTCTCGAAGCATTACCATTTTCTGCTTATGACACAGAAACAATTACAAGGTGACTGGGAGAAAAGGCTAAACAACAGGAAGAGCTTTTAAGATTTCATTTTTCATTGATAGGGCCAACCTATATGGCATCTTCGACAGAATACTCACATTTTCACCAGCAGCAAAGCTAGACTCAACATCAAGCTGAACCCATAAATATCTCAACTCTGATTAACCGTGCGAGTGCTGCCGGGATTCCTTTTTTGTTTTATTTGATGGTGTTCAAACCTTTAACCCACTGACAGTTTGACCCCTCTCCAGTGACTAAAAACTTTGCCTCGAACATCTAGAGTCTTGTGCATCTACACAGTAACAAAAACAAATAGTTGATGCGTTTCATCATTGTATGGGTTCAACATCTGGGTAGCTACTAGATAGAGTGTAAAGGCCTCTCTTCGTAAACAAATGAGGCGTATCGATTCACAAACACATTTGCATAGCTGCGTGTTGTTTGCAGCATTGTTTCTCTTATTCATTTATTTATTTATTTTAGCAGGGGGCTTTGTTTGTTTATTTTTGTGCAATATGAAATCAGCTCCACATTGTCCTCTGATCTGCAGCGGTGGGTGATGCGGCAGCTGTTGGTTGTTAGTTGCTGGAGATGACACAGTTCACCACTGCTCCAGAAAACAGAGCACCCAAACACAGCTGCAGAGGCGGGGAGAAACTTTGCCTCTTTCAAAAAGAAAAAGAGATAAACAAATCAGTCATCAGGCCAATTGATATAACTTCAGAAGGACTGTTTATTTATTTTCTACCTCCTTTTTTTCTGACCAGGAAGCTCAACATCAGCTGCAACAAAAATAAATAAAGATAAATAATAGTAAAAATTCTCCTGAAAGGACTTTTTGGCTCTTAAGGAGTGTGTTTTTGAAAAAGGTTATAAGTAATCAGTCACGCATTCTTCTAAAGGACTGATGAGCTAACGGCTGGCCCAAGTGCTGAAAAGACTGACGTGACTTTGACTTTGTTGTGGTTGCTTGAATAGCCTCATTAGTTGTAGAATGGAGAGACTAACAAGCCTCCCAACAATATAGGGGCAAGAAACACAAACGTGTATTAAAAATTAATTTATCAAACCATGCAGAATTTCTAGGGATGTACACAGTAAACCGGTTAACTGCCATAAAGGTCATAACCAATTATAACAACACTGCTCGGTTAACTGCTATTTAAGGCTGCCGTGATTATTTGACTCCTCACGACGACAAACAAAATAGTCGACTATTAATTTAACTCATTCACTGCCAGCCATTTTCTGATATGTAAAGCCCTTCGCTGCCAGCGTTTTTCAGCGTTTTTACTGGGGTTTTTTATGACTCACAGAACGTTATGCGCTAATATGATGTCAACGCCAAAACAACCAAAACAAAGAGTGGACTCACCTCTTACATCAGGAAGAATCTTCGTGTTATCCGTTTTTTCATAATTCGTTGTCAAATTGTGATCGGCAGAAGCTTTTCCGGTTCGCGCCTCACTTTTTTTACAGCAGCGGCTCAAAACGATCTCCTAACACACGGATTTTCTGCTTCCTGATCACGTGACGTGTAACGTACATGAATGAAGATCTGCGTTAGAGCTGGGATGTTTGTTCTCACGGTGCCGGGGCTCGTTCCAACGCCCACACAGTAAAAAAAAATGCAAATGACGACTTTTGTCGTCAATGACAGTGAATGAGTTAATAGTCGATGCGTTGTTTATTTTATAAAAAAAACTTTTAATCGCGCCTGCTGCAGCATGTTCAGTAGTTGCTTCCTGCCTCTCTGCTCAGCTGCCGCTACGAGGCGCATGCGCAGTAGTGGCCATCCAGATCAGCCTTCGACACCGGAGAAAGAAGAAATAGCAAATCGGCAACGTAGCTCAAAATTTTGGGAGCATTATACAAATTCAAAAGAAAGGCCCATAGAGTGCAAACTCTGCAAAGAGAAACTCTCCTTTCACCGGAGCACATCGGTGATGCACAAGCACTGTAAAAGGAAGCACGCCATGGCGGAGAAGAAAGTCGCCTCGGTAAGTTTACCTCTTGTTCGCTGCTAACATCAACAGAGAGTTACTTGAATTCATAGGAGTAGCAACATCAGTAGCGGTGGTGATTTTATTACCTTTAGAACACGTTTATGTGTCGCATATTTTTGCTCTAATTACAAACACTAATGATTTATTTCATCCCGCTACGTTACAGTGTTACTAAAAGTGCTCTTCTTCAATGGACAAGTTTGTTATGTGCACACTTCAGCAAGCTAACTTCAAGGCCATTGTGAGCATGTTGGTCACGAGACTCCTGTCCATGGTCAGTGATCAAGGTTTCAAAGAGACGATCAAGCAGTTCAACCCAGGTTACCACGACAACAACCTTCCAGGCTGATCCCATTTCACCACCATGATGGAAAAAAATATTAAATAACCTTCAAGGTGTGTGTGTGGGGGGGGGGGCCTTGGTGTGTTCTGCCATTTCATTTCGTGAGTTAAGATTGGAAGATGAAGCGCTCAACTTTGCCACCATGCCTCTTGTGAACACAAGTCATTTTTGTGCACAATTAATTTTTGGTTTTAGGTGCCTACCTCCATCTGAATGTAGCAATTGTATTAACAGGTTACAAAGTTAATTAAAAGTTGTTTGATAAGCTACCATCTTGTTTTTTTTATTAGATGGCACATAGCTGATCACACTTCAGATTAGAATCTAATGATGGCTATATTAGAGCATCCTGGTGCAATAAGCTAAACTTCTATGAATGACACGATTAGTCGACTAATCTTCAACAAAACTGGTGATCGGTTGACTATAAAAAGTCATTGTGGCAGCCCTACTGCTGTTCACATTCTACTGTGTTTGAGTATAATATTTAGGGATGTAAAAAAATATCGATATGGCAATACATCGTGATATTTTTTCCAGCAATATTATATCGATATTCAAAAGCCGTGTATTGGAAATATCGATATGGCAATATATCGTGATATTTTTCCTGCGATTATTACATCGATTTTCAAAAGCCGTGTATCTAATTCTTGAAAGAATTTACATGCAAACATGTGTATTTTCTTTTTGTTTTGTGCAATTCAATCGCCACCCGCTAGTTGGCAGCAGTGTGCAACGGGTTTTGTTTCCACCATTGAAATGTGAATCCCTCCATCATGGTTCAGATACCTCATGTTAAACATGTTACGTATCAGTTTGGACTGTTTATTGAACATTCTTACAATAAATTCTGTAAAAAAATTGCTTGTAACATCTGACTGAATGTATCGCAATATATCGTGATATATCATATCGTCTCCCCTGTATCGTGATCGTATCGTATCGCCAGAATTTCAAAAATGCACATCCCTGATAATATTGCAACAGTGAAATTCAGTGTCAGTAATGACAGCAGTTCTGAACAGCCGAACACTTTCATGAGCATTCACGAGTCAGGTGCAGAACAGATGCTTCCCTCACAACCACTGTTCAGCTAGACCACGCCTACATGCCACTAAGCACACTGGGAAACAGGAAGTAAATTCCCTCCAGCAACTGCTTTAATATATTTTGTGCCACTAGAGGGCGTGACAGTGCCATTGACTCAAAAATCACAGAAGACGAGATGAGCTCGCCACTCACATGAATCAAATACATTCATTCAAAAATGAAGCAGTGAAGAAGAGCACTCCATGGGAGTATTTTATTCTTGGTACAGAATAGGACCAACATCGGAGTGGCAGAACGTGGAAATGAAGCCCCGCAGCAAAATGAACCGAGACCAACAACAGGTCAGTCTGCCATGATGCTTCTGCTTGCGTCTGCCCTCTAAGAGTAATTTGTTTAATAACATAAAGACATGTCAGTGTAATTATTTAGGACAATGTAAGGAAACTAAAATATTTTTTTAAACCATGCGTCCTCCAGAATGCACTTATTCTACATGCTGCTAAGCACACCTGGAAAGCAGCGCTGTGTATTTGATGGCAAACGGCCTGCTGCTCAACAGCTTCTGATGGACATTTCAGCGCTCACCACACACACGCCATATTTAGTTTATGAATTGTGTAATGACTGTGGCACTCTGGTTGTGTGTCAGAACTATATTACATATAGTAAATGGAAAAGGTGATCGTGCCATTTATAGAGTAAGGGCAAAGGTTTGTGCGTGTGTGTGTTGTGGGTGGAGGTGTACGGTTGACCGGCCATTAAACATTAAGGGCAACAATAACCGGTGAAAACAATTTTGGAAAGCGTGCATCTCTAAGAGTTTCTGTTTATGCTTTAAAGCAATTACTTTATCTGCTGAACATTCCCTAACCAGCAGGTGTTGCAACAAAAAATGTCCGCTGCCTTGTAAAGCATTCTTTTATCCTAGAGACCACAGTATTGAAATAACAAGTGCATGCCTACTTTAATACTTCTGTCAGAATAACTGCATAATGCAAAATTAACCGCAAGGTAAAGAAATAATGTTTGCATTACACTTGGCTGCTTTCAGACTGGCGTAAGACACTATTTATCTGAACAGAGGCTGTTCAGAAGGGAATTATTTATAACAGAACTTCGCAAATGCTAGATAGTGCTGTTACCATTGTTGGGTTGTATGCGCTACAAAAGGAAAAACAGTCAATTAGCTGATAAAGAAAGTAACCACATCAAATCACGTTTGCCACCAAACACATTAACAGCCCCAAATCCATTTACACCAAAGAAATCTCCCCATGCGTTTACACACAGCACTGAATCCATAAACAGACAATAAACACATTGTAATTATAATGCCAACTCTTTAATTATGTGTGTCATCTGGGATGGTCGAGCTCACTAATTGTCAGAGTGATGTTAAAGGACCGGGGGAGACTAGAAGGAGATCCGGCCTCAGGCTCTGCGAAAACCGAATTCCCCGGTCTCCGAGCGCGTTAGACGGCAGAAAATTCAATTGGCACGGTTCCAGAAAGAACAGTCCAAACATGAGCTTCTGCAAAACAAGCAGGAAAACATCGGAGCTTTGACTCTGAGCAAACACAAGGATCTCCTTTACCTCCTGTAACCTCAAAGCCTAGTGTCTCCATAAAGAAAGGTCTGGCTGACCCAACCCTATAAAAAGATGCTGTGTTATGGCGCTGAAGACTGGTCCCATGAGTGTTTGATTGGTGCTAGATTGTCGTATCTGACAGAGGATGAATGAAGACAGACCTGGTGAAGACTCAGAAACACCAGTGCTCAAAATCCACAAGCTCAAAAACAAGTACTTGACCTTAACGTGAGTATGAAGAGGATTTTATTTTTACTTTCTTCTTCTACTCCTCTAACAGACTCACAATTACAAAGTAAACTTTGACTTTGAAAAAATAAACTTTCAGCATAGTCTGTAATGAGTTCATTTGTAAAAACAAAAATACATAAATGCTACTTAGGTAAGTCGAAAGCTCATTTAAATGTATTTTTTTGAGGATTTTGTTCTTTAGGCTGGTTGGACATTAAGTATTAAATGGTTAGTGGCAGGGTAAAGGCTTGTATTTGTATATAGCCTTTTTAGGGTTCTACACCCCCCAAGGCGCTTCACAACACAATCAGTCTTTCATTCACACGCATACACACACACACACACATTCACATGGTGAAGAGCTACAGTGTAGCCACAGCTGCCCAGGGGCACACTGACAGAGGCAAGGCCTGCTGAACACAGGCACCGTCGGTCACTCCGATCACCACCAGCAGGCAAGATGGGTTAAGACAAACAACAGACTTCTCTGGTCAGAGTCAGGATTGAACCTGCAACCTTCCGATTAATGGAAAACCCGCTCTACCTCCTGAGCTAGTCCTTTGTCAAGTTATTAAATTTAACTTGACAGAAAACTTCATTTAAAATTATAGAAATGCTATGTTTCCCCGCAGGAGTGTGTGTGTGTGTGTGTGTGTTCATTTTCATCTCTCTAGTCTGTTAATATACACAGAAATGATAGCATTTATCAATCACAGTGTTTTATTTAGAAAATCTTCTTTATTTTGTGTTAAATTTACCGGCCTGCCTCTTCTGCTTCGGTTCGACTTCTTGCCAGAATTGACACAGCTCACGAAACAATTTGAGCTCACGCTGAAACGAACGCTGCACTGCGCTAGCCTTCCTGGCGCTTCGCAGCTGATGTGACCGAAAGCGAAGGTTAACAAGGGCGCCGATTAGAAGCACTCGCCGTTCCATGTTGTTCCACTGCGCGTCGTCACGCATCCGGAGTGTTCGGGCCTAAAGCTCCCAACCGTCCCCCTAGTGGTAGGCTCCAGTACATGTTTCAACAACGCCCCTTTAGAAATAGCTGGGCAGAGTTTAGCAGACCTTTGGGGGTGATTTTCCTGAGGAAATAATAGAACGTGGTCAAAAGTTATGATATGATATAGGACCTTTTACTGGAGCCAACACTTTTTTAACTCGTGTTTTATTGTCTCTCCCTGCTTATGTCTACATTTTAGATTTTATTAAAAAATACCTTGTTTTCAACCCCCAGGGCTCTGGGTAGTGAGGCTACTGGGTACATAACTAAACTGGTAAAGCCTAATATTTAAAGTCAGCCTTTAATCAAACCAGAAACCGTCAGAAGTTCCTCAGAACTGAAAGCAGAATGGACCAACCCGATTATGGAGACATGTCTCAGATGTGAAATGGGCTGTCCTTTGTGTAAAGCCTTTAAAACGTGGCTAATATACTTTTTAGGAATGTAATCATTCATGATAAAATATAAGTTTCATTGCATTATTTGTATTTAATGCAGAGGAACATCATGGTTTTTGTTTCTGGAAGATGCTACGCTATAGATTCACTTACTTTCTTGGCTGGTGTTTTTTTAGTGCTGTGCCTATTGTCATTTTGGGCAATTATTATTGTGACTTTTCACATTTCTTTTTTAGTAACGATAGCCAGGAAGTGACCAGAATCCCTGGATCAGTTCATCTTTTGTTCACGTGCTTTTTGACAGAGGAAACTGATCAACATGAGGGGGATTTTCTGACTTGTCAAATAAAAATATGGTTTCTTATTCATGACAAAGAAATCTAAGAAGAGACAAATGGACAAAAACAGGCGTAAGACAAGGAGCAGGTCAACGATCACAGAGTAAATTACTCAAATTACTGAAAATAGTTTGCAAGATGACATCCTCCAGATGAATCATCAGCCAAACAAATGTTGCTTAGGCAGTGAGAAACTGTCTCCTCCATTGTTTACATATTGACTGGCACTATGTGGTTTGCCCTGATGAGAAAAACACACAGTCTTTGTTGGTATGATCTCACTTAGAGGAAAAAAAGCTGTCACCGGGAATCCGGCAGGAGGGTGTGGCGTCGCAATCAATGAAGGTGGGGAGGTTCAAAACACAAACAAAACAAATCTATTATTGGTTCTGCAGCATGAAATCATACATTAGCTAAGCTCTTACTGAAACAGTCGATCCTGGGCTGGTTACTCTACAATTTTCTGCTCAAATTGTTCTCACCTCTGCTTTTTCCAATCCTCTGTCTGTGAGGTTCAACTCAACACTTCAGTGTGCCCCAGGAGGTCTTTTCATGAAATCACTATTGATAAAAACAGACTGAGTGAAAGAGGAAAAAGTGCATGAAGGATACAGAATTTCCATCCACCATCCATCTCATATTCTAATGTAGCCATTATGCTCTAAAAAGAGACTGCTCATCTATTCATTTTATGGGGCATTTGCAAAAAAATAAGATGACGCTGCAGGAGAGTTGGTCAGAATGATTAAAACTCTCTGAATTAGCCCTTCAATCACTGCATACAGTCGCATATAAAGTACACAGAAATGCACTCAAAAGCCTGGCCCAGCTCCACGCTGTAGCAGATTATGAAAAGATTGATTTACTCGTATCTCACTAGACTTGTTTTCAATGAGAAGAATTGATTGGTAAACACATTAAAAGCTCGTACACCACGCACTACGTACACACAAACATGAAAAGGCTTTCAGAAAAACATGCAATCGCTCAAACAGCTGATTGCTTCAACCACACCAACTTTACAGCATCACAACAGGTGTAGTAAAGTTTCAACAAAAGCCTATAAACAGTGAATCGATGATGTGAGCAGAGAGGAGAGCTACTCTGATGTGTGTGTGAAGCAGCTTTTGTGTGTAAATCCACTTTATCAGCAATTAAAAACTCTAAATGGTCCTATTTCTGAAAAGCAATTATTAGAAAATAGATTTAGAAATATTTTAACTGTAATATTAAACAAAAAATGTACTTTACTAAGAGAAAAGAAACACGAAGGGAAATATCACAATTTTAACTTAACATAGTTTGTCACCTGCTGTTGAACATGCCTAACAAGCTGATTATAGTCTGCAGGATGAAAACATTTGGCACCCAGCATTAAGACAGCTGACTTTTGTATTTATCAGCACCGAGGTTAAAGTTAAAGTCCCATTTAGTCGTCACACACACACCCGGTGTGTGGTGAAATTTATTCTCCGCATTTGACCCATCCCCTGGGGGAGCGGTGAGCTGCAGACAAGCCGCGCTTGGGAACTATTTGGTGGTTTAACCCCCCAATCCAACCCCTTAATGCTGAGTGTCAAGCAGGGAGGCATTGGGTCCCATTTTGTCAAAGTCTTTGGTATGACCCGACCAAGAGTCGAACCCCTGATCTCCCGATCTCAGGGAGGACACTCTACCACTAGGCCTCGGAGTCGGTAGTAATGTTAAGGTTAATGTGCAGATGGAGAGACCATCTTTAAACAGCTTTCACTCAAACATTTTAAGTAGAATTTAACCCCAAATTAGAAAATTTAGAAAACAACTGCAAAATCTTTTTTAACCTTTCACATGTTGTTCTAGGAGGCCAGATAAACGGGCCTATTTACACATTTTAACAGCCAATAGTGTTGCAGAACTGAACAATAGGACCTATTAGCAATGTAAATGTGGTTTTAAAAAGAAAAAAAAATGGGGAAGGTTTATTTTTGTAGACTTAAATCTGATGTTGTAATATTACAACCGTGGGTCTCTGTTAATATGCAGTCCCATGGACGTTTTGGTCTCTCTGCTGGCCTAAAAACCTCTTCACATGTCTGGGACCTTGTATCTGTCACAATCAAAGGCTAATTGGACATTTTAATGAGCACAGTCACATAGAGAACAGTTTTGTTGGTAAATGAAATTAAAATGGTAATACCAACCATTGGAAATGTTACCACCATTACCATTAAAACTGGTAACTGTTTCACCAACATATATACTTTTAAGTCCCGTTGAAAATTCTGACAGTATGTTGTTGTTGTTCAGAGCTGACACTGACCTTGTTATGTCACAGCTTAAGAGAATGTTTCAGTCAATCTGTCTTTTTGTCACACTCACCCACTGATACATTTCTTTGTTTTTGTCAAACAACAAACTACAATATTTAAAATAGGGCTGCACAATATATCGTAAATATATCGTTATCGCGATATGAGCAAGCACAATATGCATATCACAAAGAACAGATAAATATTGCAATGAATGGTCAGCTCAAATGTTTGCTACACATAATACATTCTGTCAGTCAAATGGAAGCATGATGTTTTTTTAACAAATCAAATAGAGCTCTTCACCCATTTGGCCAATTGGGTGGGTTCTCATAGGTTAGATGCCCGCCCCTGAGGCATTCAGCACTTAACTCATTCACTGCCATTGACAACTAAAGTCGTCATTTTAGATCCAACTGTTCACTGCCAATGACGACTAAAGTCGTCATTTGCATTTTTTTACTGTTTGAGCATCAGAACGAGCCCCCGCGCTGAGAGAACAAACATCTCAGCCCTGAAGCCGATCTTCATCCGCATACGTCACATGATCAGGAAGCAGATCATCCATGTATTAGGAGATCGTTTTGGGCCATTCCTGTAAAAAAAAGTGTCTGCTGATCGCAATTCAACAACGGATTATGAAAGAACGGATAACACTGGAAACACACGGATTCTTCCTGATGTAAGAGGTGAGTCTCCTCTTTGTTTTGGTTGTTTTGGTTGTTTTGGCGTCGACATAATCCTAGCGCGCAACGTTCTGTGACTCTTAAAAAACAGAAAAAATGGTGAGAAACGCTGGCAGCGAAGGCAGTTAGCGATCAGGAAACGGCTGGCAGTGAATGAGTTAATCGTGATGGTTAGCAAACATCTGAGTTAGCTCTGTTCTGCTTTTCCCGGGATCCATTGATTGCCTTTTTTGTTCATTTTCGTTTTCCCTTTCCTCACATCTTTTGCTTTTCTCATTTTTATGATTTTTTAAATTTCTTTGTTTTTGGTTATTTTTGTTCCTGAGTAACTTTTTTATTTATCGCAAGTAATATTGTCATCGCAATAGTAATCACTTATCAAATATCGCAGGTTTTCCTAATATCGTGCAGCCCTAATTTAACATCTCACCATCAATCAACATTATTTCCACTCAGCTACTTATAAGGCAGCTGGTCACAGGACCATGAAGGTTAAGTCAGCAATAACCATTCAGCTGAAAATACTGCGTTATGAAAGAGATGCTCCTGCTTTCGAGCAAAAGCTGATGATTAAACTCCAGTTTTGCAACATCTACCTTTTCCTGTACATGGAGTGTTGCAAAAGTGGCTGATTTGACCTGGAAGTATGGGATTTCTCATCCTTGAGACTGCAATCGGGTTCCCTTAGTGGGTTAATGGTGTACTTGACTGGACGTTAAAACACTTCTACTGCGGTTGCGTCGGCGCCGACACAAAACGGCTTCCATATTTTGAACTACCGTAACTCTTCAACCATTTACGCAATCAACGTAATTCCAATGGATTCTGAAAGCTGATCCTCTACGCTTCCCAGTGGTATTACAACACGGTATGGTAATGTAACGCAAGTCCCTGCCCAAGAACCAGGAAATGATCACACTTCCTCGAGGAGCGGAGGAATTGTTTTCGACGCATATTTTCAACCTCTATCTCTTCTACTGATATAAATAATAAATATCTTACTTTATGTTTGTAAATAGTAATTTTAGGATATACTGAGTGATTTTTAACATTGTTTTGCCATGTTTGTTTTCGTTTTACCACCCGTAGTTCGTTTTTTTTTTTCCAGCTGTGTTTTTCACGGAGGCTTTTTATTATTTTGTTAGATTTGTTTTTCTAAATAATGAAAGAAATCAGGAAATCTTCTAGAAAGTGGAAATTTCCCTCAAGATTTGTTGATGAGGAGCAAGATGTGCCTACATCGTTTTTCCATCACAAATGCAGTAAGTATCTCTGCACTAAATATTTTCCACTAAACACGTTCCAGTTTTTGTTGTCCAGTATTTCTGCTAATACTATTACTATACTATTATACTACTACTGCTACTTACAGGAAAGCAAAACCTCCATGTACATCTGTAGTTGAGGATTCAGGTGTGAGTGAAGATGATTTCCCATCACAGCTGCAGTGAGTTTATCTACAGTTCAAAAATATTTCTAGCTTTAGTTCTGTATTTTATTTTATCTTATTCAGTTTTTATTTTCTAGTATTTACTGCTTGAATAAATGTTATATAATTTGATATATTTTTAATTTTAGAGATTCTTCTGATGAAGAGTCATCCACCATCACCAACAGGCAATGTCAGAGACAAGATCTTGCTGGAGATGCTCCACATCTTCTGGACAACAGAGTCAAACCCAAGTACCGTCGACCCACGCCACCCAGATTTATCCCCAGAAGAGCCCCTGGCTATCAGCTTCCCCTCATGGATGAAACAGGTACACTCAGTGCAAAAAAACACACTCCCTGGATGTGCAAAGAGTGCAAGGAAGGGTTTTGTCTGCAGCAGGACAGGAATTGCTCCGCAGAAGACCACAGCAGCTACAAACACCTGAACATTGACAGACAATCAGTGACTACATTTACATGCAGCCCATATCCGGGTTATGATCGGGTTGAGGTCGCTATTCGGGTTTCTGAGTTGATCAGAATAACCCGTTTACAAGCATAAATAGAAAGAGTTACCCCTAACTTGCATAACCCGATGTAAATGCGGACGTTGGGGTAGCGTCAGGACGTGTGGACTATGTCCAGACGCAATATGCGTCATTTCCGGTTCTTCTTGTTCCGGTATCTGTGAAAACAACAACATGTTTCCCAGTTCGGAAGAGATAGCGACCGCGTTTGTTTGCGCTTTAGTTTCCTCGTCACTCCAAAAGTGTGGTGCTGTGCCGCGAGTCACCATGTTGCTCCCAACTTGTTTACTTCCGGTGTTCTGGCGCATACAAGACGTCTCGCTACTCAAAAGACCAAGATTCCTTACAAACAGAGCATGTGCAGAACACACGCTTTGATGGGGAAATCCCGGTATGCGTTTACACGACCAAACATTCGGGTTAGAAAAGGGTTACCCCAGGTGTAGTAACCGGGGTTATGAGCATATCCGGGTTTTTGGCGGTGTTTACATGGACTTGCGGAACCGGGTTATTGTGAATATTCAGGTTTTAAAAGGGTTACTGGCTGCATGTAAACGCACTCAGTGCATTTTTCATATAAAAGATTAGCACAGTAGAAATGATCAACAAACAGACATAAATAAAAGTTTCCAGCCATCTTTTAATCACCGAGTCTAGTCTAGTCTGATCTAGCCACACTGTCTGCTTCAGCTCATAATTCCGTTTTAGGCTAATCTACTGGACTAAATGACAAACAACACAACAACAAAAATTCCAGTGAAAATAACCGTCTCCGACTGGGTGGTTTGGGAATGAAGCCCCACCCTGTTTGCAACACTAAGAACAAAAACAAACTCCCTCAAAGGAGTCCAGGCAAATGCAAGTCACACACTCCACGCAATACAGACAAACAACAGCAACGTCTGAAGCTCTACTGGGAGAGCAGGCTGTCAAACAACAGCTGCCTGCTCACAAACAAGGTGTGCATCTCTGAATGATACGGCAAGCGCATCAGCGAGAGAGAGAGAGAGAGAGAGAGAGAGAGAGAGAGAGAGAGAGAGAGAGAGAGAGTTGGTGTGAAAGTGGAATTGAGTGGCAAACAAAGTCAAACACCACCCCTGCCACCTCGGTCTCAGGTCAAATGAATCATCAGGAATCAGGGAACACACCGTCACCACCTTCCTCGAATAGCTTGCAAAACCACATCAGCATGACTTCACCACGGCAAAACACACTCTCCTTCAATATCCTGGGCTCTCTGAATGAAGAAGTAATGAATCTCATTTAACAAGGCCATTATCAGAGAAGGAACAACATCTTCAGGAGGGACTTCAAATCCACAAATCCCTTACATCCACTGGCCTTTTATTGTTGCTTTTAACTGCTCATACATGCTGTTAACTTCACACACACACACACACACACACACACACACACACACACACACACACACACACACACACACACACACACACAAAAGATAAAAGTATGTGTTTAATCTCCTAAAATACATCATCTTAGTAAACAATGAGGCTGAATAAGGGACACGGGCCCAATTAGCCATCTCTGCTCTTAGCTGCCAAGTGTTTTAACAGCCCGCTCCGATGATAAGAGTAACCTGCCCACTTTCATCTGTGCTCCACACTCATCAGCATGGTAGCACCTTTGCTTAAGCACAGTTCTGCATCTTGTGTAATTACTTCTTTCCAATTACCTCCCAGCTTGTAAATATATATCAAATAAACAAGCAGCAACCCGTCAATTAGGAGCAGCCTTTCATAATGGGGGCTCAAAATGATGTTTTATGTACAGACACGGTTAGAAACGGGAGTGCTCGACTTCAAAGTGAACTCGTATCTGTTAACTGTGGTTAAGAGCACACATAAAAGAAAATAACAGTTTGTAAAATAATTAAATTGTGCTTGTTTTTGAGACAATTAATATGTGCTTCTAATTAAAAGTGTTTTAATTGCCAACCGGTCAAAACGCACAGGTCCAAGGGCAGCGTTCCAAGAAAAGGCTTTAAAGAAAAGCAGGCTTTTGTCTCTTTTTCTTTTCATTTCACAGATGAGTGAAGAGGGACAGCAACATTGTTGAACTCAAAGGCAAAAACGAAACATCTGCAGTAAGGATCTGTCAACAAAATCTGCATTGCTGCTCTCTGCTCGTCTCCATTCCACCCTCCTGCCTCTCCTCGAGCCTGCGGAGCTGCCGGCTGAGATCTGAGTGCTCTGATGGCTTATCACATAGCGAGCAGCGAGCTAAGCCGGAGTGATGCACCCAAAAGACATGATCAAAGCGCACCAACTTTCCACCCAGCAATGATGATGGAATTGCAGGCCCTGCCATGTTGTGTTTCTTATTATGCTGCCAACTGAAAAGGGTCGAGGATGAAGGCCCTAAAGATGTCTACTGCAACCTTATTCTACATTACACTGACTGCTACATTTACCAGGGTTTAAATGATACTCCACATTAGTAATAAATGTCAGTTTTCTGACGCTTGTTATCCCATTACTCTGATTTAACAAAGCAATGATTTAATCTTTAGCCAGACCACATGAGCTTACATCTTCAAGTGCCTGGCATTCAGCCTTCAATAGCCTTTCAGATTTGAGCACTTTGATACAACTTATGACTGGTTTTTGTACATAAGCACCTGGGAGATAGCACCAAAAGCCACAGTTGGAGAGAAAGAAGAACACAGTCACTGCAAAATGAAGTATAAACACACAAGAACACGTTTCCCAGATCTAACCACACTGGTTGACTGACAAGTGATTTCTGGCTGAGGCGGCACAAAAATATCAAGCCACACAGCCCGTTATGAGACGATCCAAACAAAAACTTACCTTTTTTTTTTTGCACTGAGAGGCCTTTTAGATAAAGCAGCTCATTTTATGAAAAGGTAGTAGAGAAATGTATTTAATCTGATTTTCAGTTGCAAACTTGGGTTTGACAACAGGAGAGAAACAGTGATTGTGCTTCATTGGTTTAACAAGAAAGTTCTGGTTCAGATTCAAGGCAGCAACACACTAGCATACAAATCTAGACCGTCATTTGCCAAAGCTAAATAATTTTGCTCTGCATGTTGGTCTAGCCACGCTCCATTGGAACCTCCGTAGCCCCGACCA
>SSNQ01034580.1:680887-693381 GCA_006942095.1 Nothobranchius kuhntae | reverse complement strand
GTCTGGTGGCGGTCCAATCACGGCGCTCTATTGCTTTGGTGGGTGGGACGTTACAGCGAGTGAGCGAAACTAAGGCGGAGACGGCTCGTTTGAAACAGCTTTGGCATCAATTTCGGACTATTTAGGCTTTCTTTGAGTCAGGAGCAGATAGAGGTACTTAAGTCCTTTATTTTGAAAAAGGATTTATTTGCGTCTACCCCGACAGAGTATGGCAGACTGCCCTGTTAACTGACATTCATAGTGGTGAGTATGTCACATCCGTTGTCCAGTTGCATGCAGAGACAGTTTGAAAGACACCCAGTTTAAAAGACAACAATCTTCAGTAGTAGTACGTGCTCTTATCATGACTGGTATCGACCTCATTCCTTGGTACAACACAGAAAAATCAGAAGTCTCATCAGAAAGGAAGTGAGCGAGCAATAGCCTCACTTTCAACTAACTGTTTAACATAAAAATAGATAAGCCAAGGACAAACATGAATTTTTAGAAGATGTTGTATTTCAATTAGATGTTGTGGTATCAGATTTCATAAAGCAATGCCTGTTTAGGGAAAGCGTTGCTACATAAATAAGATGCTACCCAGTCCAATGACAGCCTCTTGAAGCAGCTGTAATAAAAATAAAATATCTGAAAGGCTTCAGCATCTTGATTATCATTATCACCAACGAGTGGCACAATTATAACATCAAAAGCATTTTAGGTAATAATTATAACCTATAGAGGTTTATACACTGCCTGGCCAAAAGATGTGTTGCCACCAAAAAAAGAAAATGTAACACACTAATGTTTTGTTGGACCGCCTTTAGCTGCTTTTTTAGCTGAAACTGGTCGTTTATTCAGCCCTCTTCCCAAGGCGGTCTGCTTCGAGCAGAACTGATCCAACACACCCACTGCCAACTGATTGGCCGGCTCAAATTCATGCCTGCCGTTAGGGGGAGCCTCTGATTGATGAGTAGAATCAGCCAGCGGGGGCTTCCCGCATGCGCAATTTATCATCATTCTGGATGCTGAGGAGAAAACATCTCCTCTGACTGAAGCCGACGCCACCCAGCCCAGACCGAAGCAGGCCAGGTGTGGAAGTGGCATTTGATTCCAGCACAAATTTGCCACGGCATTGTTTGATACATTTCTGCGATGTCACCAGATTTAATTTCCATCCAGTGTTCCATATATTTTTCACCAAGATCTTGCACTGGTGATGGTTCAAATCCTGGCCATGTCATTTATGGTATATGCCTGTGCCATCCAGTTAGCCTGACTGATTAGTGGTTTTCTTACGGCTACACAGCTGTTCAGTCCAATCCTTTGAGTTAGATGTTTTCTCTGCTTGATGCCAATGATCTGACCCTTCTCACACAAACTAACATCGTTTCCACGTCCACCAGATGTATCTTTCCACGTGGTTGTTTAAGAAATGATCTCTTATTGTGGTAATTAGGGTTTGCAATGACGAATCAGACCAAAGAAAATATCAGATTTTTGAGGTTGAGATTGGTCGATCAGTCACTGAGATGGTCGTGCTGCATGCTGGCCAAGTCCAATCAAATGCCAATATTTATGCATCTCTATATGTAACTTTACTGTTAAGTGCTTCATTGCATTAGTTTTCTTTTATTTATATATATATATATATATATAAGGCTGCTTATTGTATATAGGCTTATTGTATATAGGCTTATATATATATAAGGCTGCTTATATTATATATATTATATATATATATATATATATACATATATAGGGCTGCTCGATTATGGCAAAAACAATAATCACGATTGTTGTGACTGAAATTGAGATCTCAATTATTTAAGATGATTTTTCAATTTATGCTGATTTTATTTGTTTTTATTCTGTCATAAAACTGCTCAGGGCACAATCAGGACAAAAATAAATAAGAAACAAGATGATCACTAAAAGAACTCCTGACTCCCAGTATAAAAAGACCAATATACTTATAGCTCATAGTTATGACCCAAGGGCTATAGACCTTGGTTTAACTCATTTAAGTCTAACCAGTACAGACCCAAATACCAATATCTTGCAAAGACTGACAGCAAGAATTATGCAGTGGCATTTATAACAAATAAACGCAAATAAATTGATGTTCACAAAATGTTGCATAACATTTATTGAGTCGTGTCAAGGTGCTGTAGGAGAGTGCACTAGCACCGTGTCCTCAGAGAGATTATTCATTATTTATCAGCGTGAGGAACTTATTTCTATCTTATTTATAAACTATTTATTTACCGGTCCATCAGTTAATGTAATAACTGTCCCAACCACAGCTGCACACACACCCCCCAACCCGGTCTCACAGCAATCGGGGCAAGCTGCACGTGTGTTTAGCACGCCGCACGCGCACATTTAGCCGTTTTTAGCGGCTCAGGAGTCCGCAGGTGCGGTGCGTGTGTCACTCACTCTGGTTAATCCAACAGGAAGCCGGCTCTGAGAGCTGTTTCTTTAGCGACCGACACATCACTACATCATTCCCTTTCCTAATGTCCTGAAGAACGGTCCGGAGCGCAGGCGGAGTGTTTAGCTAACCTGCAGGAAACGTCGACGACAGTTATCCAGAAAGTAGCTAAGGGTTACCAGAGATGTTTCTGAGGTGTTCGCTAGGTACTTTTAAGATTTAAAAAGTCAAGAAGGGGGTCTGAAAAGCTGTTAGAAATAGCGTCAAAGTCGATAAGTTGGCAACACTGTGGGAGGAGCGCTTCATTTGCAACTCAGGGCAGCGCAAGTGGGAGGAGCAAATAATCGGCTTGTTTTGTTTGTATTATCGTTCAAAACTCAGATCGTAATTGGGATTAAAATTTGATTAATTGAGCAGCCCTTTATATATATGTACCGTATTTTCCGGACTATAAGCCGCTACTTTTTCCCACGCTTTGAACCATGCGGCTTATGATGAGGTGCGGCTTTAGTCAACCAGAAAGGATGGATGCTGGAAAGTCTAATGAAGGAATGGTTAAAGGAGCGCTACGGAAAGCGCCCAGGAGGATTTTTTTCACAGTAGAACGGCACTGCTTGCTTTCCCAGCTTGACCCGGGGATGATGACAGCAACACGGACAGCGACACTGACCTCGCCACAGAAAAGGTATGTGACGAAGCTCTTCTGAGGCTGTTCAACTCCGACACTGAAGAAGAGGACTTCAGTGGTTTCAGTGCGCAGGAGGACGATGAATAAACTAAATAACTTTTCTGTTTTGTTTGATACTGATCAGTTCAGTTACCTTCAGTTAAACTACGTTTTCAGTTCAGTAGATATCGGCGGCTTTTAGCCCGGTGAGGCTTATATTGAGGTGCGCTCTATAGTCCGGAAATTACGGTATGTATGAAATTGTTGGCATTTTATAAATGCACCATAAACTAAGGCACTTTTATAGAGAAAAATGTAGTTAAATCCTAAGATATGGGATTTAGTAAAGTAAAAAATACATACTGTATAGAGCCATAAACATTAACATTACTAAAGTCAAAAAGTAGCTTTTGCTAAAACAAGTCATCTCAGAAACTCATCCAGCTCCACCACACTAGTCTCCTACTTCTGACCCAAACCACACAGAAGCAGAGTTGGTTTCCTAACGCTGCACGATGGACCAAACAACAAACATCACAGTCTACATGAGCGGGCAAAGTGGTGTACGGATTGTTTAAAGTTACAGATCAAAGTTTTTGTACATGAACTTCTAAAAGCACAAGCGAAGCTGAAACAGAGACACATCACTTACAGTTCAGATGAAACCAACTTCACTGATCCTAACGCCACTTCCTTTCCATGTTGTCCTGAAACGACAAAAACAACAACATGATTATCTCGGGTTATGTTTATGTGTTTTTTTTTTTTATCTCCACCAAAAAGAGTAGCAGTTGCACATGGAGACCGGACAGCTGATGGAAACAGGTGCTGAGGTTTTGCTTGGCAGCTGAGCTCGGCTTGCAGCATATGTCTGAGTCCTCCGTGTGTGAGCTGGAGTGTTTGGAGCTACCTGCATCCTTTTCCAAACACACCTTCGAATAAGAGCAGGAAGTTACACCAAAGAAAGATATAAGCCAATGGAAGTGAGAAGTGCAAGTGTCCCTTAGTGAAAAGCTAATGATGTCAAATTTCATATCTAAAAAGTAAAAATATAAAATATACATAAATTGATATCTGCAGACTTTAGGCCGAGTTTCACGTTTACACTTCCCAACGCAGATGTTTGGATTATTTTCATGTTTAGAAACAAATATTTGGATGCTGGTCTAGCTTGTTTTGGAATATTCCAAAATACAAAAACAGCTGTCTCTACACAGATAAGTCCTAGGGGAGGATGCTTTCATGCCTTTTTAGATAAGGCTGTTGCTGGAAGTAACCTGGACTTCCATCTAAAGTCAAAGTGATGCTGGAATTGTTTCATTTTAAAACATTTGACTTAAAGTGGTCTGGACTCTTGAAACATTTTTCCACAGATTGTTGTTTATTTGACTAACTCCATACTTCTCTGTGGGTGTGAAGGCCGCACAGAAGCTCCGTACTCAGATTTGGGTTGATGACGCGCTGGTGAACAACGTTCACTAGACCCCACGCTGGCTGCTTTGTTTCTGTTTGTCACAGTCGTGCAGAAGCAGGTACAGCAGATTTGGGCTCATTTTACATTTACTTCATGTTCAGAATGAGAAAATATTTACTTAGAAATGTTAAAGCTTTTTTTTCTGGACGTCTTTAGTAAAACAACTTTAAAATGCACTAATATTATGTTTTGTTTATTCCAATCAGATCGTTTATCTGAAATGTAAAAAAAAAAAAGAATTTAAGTGACTTCATCAGACAGAAATCCCACTTTGCTATTTCCCAGCTGTGTGTTTTTTATTATCACAGAAACTGTAATAAACTCATTTAGTAACTCAAGTTAACTAATTGTAATTGCAGACTTGCTCTCATCTCAAGCAGGCGGCGACATTAGTTGATTTTTATCACCATCCCTCCTTTTAACCCTCTGGAGGCAGGCGTTGCAGATTAGCAACGTTAAAACCTACCTACCTGGTTACTCCACACACGTATTTCATGAGCATTTATTTACTCAGAAGTACCCCTGAAGGACTTAGTTGTTCGTCCTTTTATCAAAACTTATTTTGAGCCTGAGAGGGTTGAGGGCAGTAGAAGACAGTAATTAATGGCTGCATCCTTTAACATCTGTCCTGAGCAATTTGCTATCTCCATAGTGACGGAGGAGCTCACCTGAAGCTGTCCAACCACCTCACAGCAGAGACTGCCTGGGCTCACCACAGGGGCATGGATGTACGCCTTAGCCTTTTTATCCAGTTCTGATCTTCACTCTCACCTCCATCCATGCACCATAATGACTGAGCTGCACTTTAAATTGTTGGTGGCTTTCTTATTTTTTTTAGTAGTGTGAATAAAAGAGTGAAAAATCACGAGACAAATTCAGCTAAAGCTTTCAGCAGCTGATCTCTAGAAACTGGGATTAAATCTGTAAAAAAAAAAAAAAACAATATGCAGAACCCTGTTCCCACACTGGACCTAAAACAACTGATCTTATGCTGCAAGCAGGAGAGCTCAATCCGTTTTTACAGCCCTTCGGTCCCAGCGCAGGGTTTTTCTATGTCTGTTCACAAATACCGAGCAGTCAGATGAAAGGGAGAACCGCTCCACTCAGGGATGGGAGTCCTCACTGATCTCTTTCTTAGCAGCTGAACCTGAGCCCTGTACAAAGAGAGCCTGCAAGTGAAGAGGCCCAACTAGAACCAAGGGCTTCCCAAAATAATACAAGAATCACAAATTACAATCACTCCTAAAAGCTGTCCCCATGTTAGTCGAAACAAGTGTTGATTGTGTGTGTGTGTCAGGCCAGGAAAAGTTGTGAAGAAAGCCGATCCTGTGTTTTAAAACCTGGGTCAGCATTTGTGAAGGTCCATTTCTGCATAAGTGAGCACACAAACCCCAGCGCCTGTTCAAATAGTCTGCAGCTCTCTCTCTCTCTCAGGCAGCTCATGACAACAGCCCAGCAGCAGCGCTGTTTGATCTCCAATGTTTTCCTTAATCTGAGTTGTCAAGGTTCGCTTGTTGGAGGCTGTTTGCTTTACTTCTCCTACAAAAGTCTCTTTTTTCCTCCCTTCAGACAATGACTAATCCTAAAACCAAGGAGGGAGCACTGCCTGCAAAAGCTGTTAAAGCTGCAGTTTCCTCTTTACAACACTTCTAGTAGTTTTGTGATCATTTTGGTCCCGCCGTTGTTAGCTGCTTCCTCGCTCACATATTTTCCTTCTCTAAAGGTCACAAACTGATCTACCTTTTTAGCTAAATTAATTAAGTACGTCTGCGGTAAAAGATGAGGTGCGGCTTTTAATACGATACAAAGTCAGTAAAAAAGTAAGTAAGTAATAATAAACCTGTAATTAAATATAACAGAAAAAAGAGATGATATGTGAAAATGTACTTGTCTTCTACAATGAAATAAAAATCATGTATGGTGGTGCAGGGGCACATCTAAGCTAAAAGCTATTATAAATATTATGTGATTCATTTAAAAGTTTAAAAAAAAGTATTTTATAAAACTATACAAATAAAAACATCCACGTGACCACCCTGGTAAATTACAAAGTGCCAATAAAACTAGTTCAAAGTTTGAGCAAACTAACAACAAACGCTTTACATGTTTCATTAAAATTCTAAGTTGATGGGATAATTTAAATAAACGTGTTGTTGAGGTGAATATCTATGGCAAGCCAGAACCGTCACAATACGCCACTTTGCCAACCCGTCTAGTTAAGAAATGGCGAAAAAAACGCCGTTTGATGTGCCAAGACGTCGTAAAATACGGCGAAAACTCTGCCAGAACGCCGTAATTTACGCCGTTCTGAACGGTCCCGTAGAACGCCCGTAAAATACGCCGTTTTTTCCGGACATTGAACGCCGTTTTTTACGTCACCCTCATCCCAGACGCGTTCTCTGTGTGGGTGGCGTAAAATACGGCGTTTGGTACGGACATTGAACGCCGCTTTTTTCGCCGTTCTGTGACATAAAACGCCGCTTTTAACGCCACTTTGTGACAGTTTTAACGCGTTTAAAATTCAACTTTACTCTCATTTATGCAGAGCCCTCCCCATGGGTTTCTCATCCACTTAATTTAAACTCCAGTGACCCAATGAAAGACGAGGAGGTTGAGGCAGCACTAATTCATCCCAGATTCGCCGGGCTGTCGGGCTGTGCGGATTGCTGTTTTCTAATGCAACTCGGCTCTGTTTCAACTAATTTCACTGTATTGAAAAAGCCTTGAAATGTAGTAATATTATCAACAATGTGTCAACATTATTATTTTTTCTGTCCACCTGTAAAAGGCAGAAACGCTGTTTCAGTCAGACCTGATGATTACTTAAAAGTGTGGCTGCCGTATCAGTCTGTCCTCGTGACTCGTGAGTCCAGCTGGAACATCAGTGCTCTTTCTGTCCAAAACTCCATTCTTCTTAAGTTCATCCACTTTCAGTATTTACTATTGTGACAGTGTGAGTGCGCTGTCACAATGTCCCGATTGATGATGCGCCCTGGCTACTTGGCCAAGGGGGTGTCCCTTTGGCTGACTGGTTAGAGCGTATGACTCTCACCCGGGAGTGTGGGGATCGAATCCCGCCCGAGCCCTCGGTTATCCACCTTGCCACACTATTGTTTTTTTTTTTTAACGACTGTTATACTTGTCTTACAGGAGCTTCTGAAGATGTTCTGTCTTGCTTCTCCATCATCACTCTCCAGCTCCTCAGACCAGCCACTCCAGAACCTTCCCAGATCCAGGATCAGAGCACTTTAATTAAAGTTTGAAACATGTCTGCTTGTTGTTCTCCTATAGAAGCCTTAAACTAGAATTTGCTAATGAGCTTTCTTGGCTAAAATATGCTCTTAAATGTTTTTATTTACATAATCAAGAAACACGTTTTTCATTGCTGCTTCACCAAGACATGACTGAAAATGTCCTCATGATCCTGAAACGCCGGTTAAAACAAATTACTTTTAACCTCTTATAAAACAAACGTGTCTGTTGATGATTATGCCACTATACTGAAGCACCTGCATACTTGCTACCGATTTGCTAACTTTCTGTANCCAAAATAATACAAGAATCACAAATTACAATCACTCCTAAAAGCTGTCCCCGTGTTAGGCGAAACAAGTGTTGATTGTGTGTGTGTGTCAGGCCAGGAAAAGTTGTGAAGAAAGCCGATCCTGTGTTTTAAAACCTGGGTCAGCATTTGTGAAGGTCCATTTCTGCATAAGTGAGCACACAAACCCCAGCGCCTGTTCAAATAGTCTGCAGCTCTCTCTCTCTCTCAGGCAGCTCATGACAACAGCCCAGCAGCAGCGCTGTTTGATCTCCAATGTTTTCCTTAATCTGAGTTGTCAAGGTTCGCTTGTTGGAGGCTGTTTGCTTTACTTCTCCTACAAAAGTCTCTTTTTTCCTCCCTTCAGACAATGACTAATCCTAAAACCAAGGAGGGAGCACTGCCTGCAAAAGCTGTTAAAGCTGCAGTTTCCTCTTTACAACACTTCTAGTAGTTTTGTGATCATTTTGGTCCCGCCGTTGTTAGCTGCTTCCTCGCTCACATATTTTCCTTCTCTAAAGGTCACAAACTGATCTACCTTTTTAGCTGAATTAATTAAGTACGTCTGCTGTAAACTATTTTAATACGATACAAAGTCAGTAAAAAAGTAAGTAATAATAAACCTGTAATTAAATATAACAGAAAAAAGAGATGATATGTGAAAATGTACTTGTCTTCTACAATGAAATAAAAATCATGTATGGTGGTGCAGGGGCACATCTAAGCTAAAAGCTATTATAAATATTATGTGATTCATTTAAAAGTTTAAAAAAGTATTTTATAAAACTATACAAATAAAAACATCCACGTGACCATCCTGGTAAATTACAAAGTGCCAATAAAACTAGTTCAAAGTTTGAGCAAACTAACAACAAACGCTTTACATGTTTCATTAAAATTCTAAGTTGATGGGATAATTTAAATAAACGTGTTGTTGAGGTGNACAAGTATAACAGTCGTTAAAAAAAAAAAACAATAGTGTGGCAAGGTGGATAACCGAGGGCTCGGGCGGGATTCGATCCCCACACTCCCGGGTGAGAGTCATACGCTCTAACCAGTCAGCCAAAGGGACACCCCCTTGGCCAAGTAGCCAGGGCGCATCATCAATCGGGACATTGTGACAGCACACTCACACTGTCACAATAGTAAATACTGAAAGTGGATGAACTTAAGAAGAATGGAGTTTTGGACAGAAAGAGCACTGATGTTCCAGCTGGACTCACGAGTCACGAGGACAGACTGATACGGCAGCCACACTTTTAAGTAATCATCAGGTCTGACTGAAACAGCGTTTCTGCCTTTTACAGGTGGACAGAAAAAATAATAATGTTGACACATTGTTGATAATATTACTACATTTCAAGGCTTTTTCAATACAGTGAAATTAGTTGAAACAGAGCCGAGTTGCATTAGAAAACAGCAATCCGCACAGCCCGACAGCCCGGCGAATCTGGGATGAATTAGTGCTGCCTCAACCTCCTCGTCTTTCATTGGGTCACTGGAGTTTAAATTAAGTGGATGAGAAACCCATGGGGAGGGCTCTGCATAAATGAGAGTAAAGTTGAATTTTAAACGCGTTAAAACTGTCACAAAGTGGCGTTAAAAGCGGCGTTTTATGTCACAGAACGGCGAAAAAAGCGGCGTTCAATGTCCGTACCAAACGCCGTATTTTACGCCACCCACACAGAGAACGCGTCTGGGATGAGGGTGACGTAAAAAACGGCGTTCAATGTCCGGAAAAAACGGCGTATTTTACGGGCGTTCTACGGGACCGTTCAGAACGGCGTAAATTACGGCGTTCTGGCAGAGTTTTCGCCGTATTTTACGACGTCTTGGCACATCAAACGGCGTTTTTTTCGCCATTTCTTAACTAGACGGGTTGGGAAAGTGGCGTATTGTGACGGTTCTGGCTTGCCATAAATATCCGTGTAATGGTTTAGCACGCGCTGATAGCCTTACTTCCACCCGGCAGGTGATGCACGCGTGCATAAAAAAACAGCTAAAAAGGCAGATAAAGGTGGACGTAAGTGTGTGTAAAGGGCACTTGGGACGCTTTCCTTCTGGTCTTTAGGAGTTTGGAGAATTGTGCACGTGGGCAAACGCTGCGAAAGAAATCACAGCGCAAACTTGCCTTTCTGCGCGCGGATAAAGGTAAACGTACAACAGGTAACGACACGGGGCGCTCTGACCGCTACAACATCTCTTTATCCCCCCTAAAGGTACATTTCCCCTCACGGTCCCGTCACGAGGCGTAAACTAAGTCAGAAACTTTCACAGTAAAGACGACAACGGCGGCGTTAACTTTACAACCTGACTAGTTCCGCTGGGTGTTAGTGGAGAGCGGCGGAGCCGACGTCCAGCTCGGCGCGAGAGCGTTCAGCAGCAGCAGCAGCAGGTACGCAGGCACCAAACAACGAGGGTCACGGCAGTAGGACGGTGAAACTTACCGGAGTGAAAAACGCTTTACAGCTGCGACAGAGCGAACGGACGGGCGGCACGCGGCGGTGAGACAAAACTAGCCTCCACGCGCGCGAGCTGGCGTGTGTACCGAGAGCGCGTGCTACAACAACAAATCACACTGTAAACACCAACAAATATTACTCCGCTGGCCCCAGTCAGTCGGGGTGGAGGTAACGGCGAGGGGGGCTCTAACTTAACTTATCTACTGGGAGAAAGAGCTCATCTTACCGAGGGCGACGAAATGACACACAACGTGGTTTCGCTCCCGCCGTCCGCCCCAGCCAGCGAGCCTCGCTGGGAAAGAGGAAACCGTATTTAATCTTAGACGTTAACACGCCGAGAGAAGGAAGACGGGGAAAGAAAGGGAAGAAACGCGGATTTGGATGTTTTTGTTTTGATGTTCCATGTCCGTGACGTCACATCCACCTGCTTGGGTCAACAACGTTCAGCGATGAAGATCCATTTCCCCAAAAATGATAAAAGTAGCACCTAGTAAATGTAACCATTAGTTTTAGCTGGAGAGAGGCGGGGGAGAGAGGGCTGTCAGGAACAATCTGAGCCAGAATAAGTGTCTGTTTCACAAAAGTCCTCATGACTGTTATTCACCGTCAAATACACCACAGTAAATACGTGGTTACACACACTATTAAAACATTCATACGTTTGCTTGATGTTTCTCTTTATTGGTCCACTTCAAACATCTGGATCAGGTGTTTTCAACATTCTCAGCAGGTCACAGATGCACCTGCGTGGTAAACAAGCTCTCTACGTTTGAGATGATGGCTGTCTAAAAAATGCACTTAAAGGAAATATTGTTTGGCAAGAATTGTGTAGAATACTGATTTATCCTCTAAATTTGAGAAAATTTCAGTTTTGATCATTTTTCCCTTCACAGCAACTATTATTGTTGTTGTTTGTGATTTTGAAGAAGCACTGCTCGGTTTTCTTTCACTAGTTTTATCGGGACTGAGCCTCCAGCAGAGAGCTGCAGATGGAACCTCCTAAGGATTGTTTGTTGGTAGAGAGCGCCACCTTCTGATCATAAACACTTAACATTCACTACCTAACTGTTTCTGTTTTCCTTTTTTGTTGTTTATCAAAATTAAATCAGACTTTTTCCTACAAACGTTGTTGCACAACATATAAAATCTTTTTGTGCACATTTTTGGGGTCTATAATGTTTTAGTCTTATCATCTAAGCCCCACAGATAACTAATGAAACCATCATGATCAATGTTAACTACACGATCACAGACTGTGGTTACTAACAGGTGTTTTTGCACCAACAGTGTCAGGGTCATGAACTTTGAGCCTGTTGAGCACTGGTCCTCGAGTTGTTTCCCTGCTCCAACAAACCTAATAAGTGTCGTTTAATCACCTGTTCACCAATTTTATCAAAAACCTGCTAATCATCTACTGATTAAAATCAGGTTTGTTGGAGCAGGGAAGCAGCTAAAACATGCTGGATAGCAGAACTCAAGGAGCAGGATTGCCTACCCCTGGAACACACCACCAAAGCACCAAGTGTAATGGCAGCTGCGTGTCTGACTTCATAGCACCAGGAGTAAACAGGAAAGTACAGACTTTTACTCCTGATCAAACACTCTTCATACAGCAGATCTAAGAAGAAAGCTAAACTACATCGTAGCTAGAAGGCATGTATTAATGATACACAGCTGACATAAAAATGATATGATACAGAATATACTCTGTCCACTTAATTAGGTACACTTGTCAAACTGACCCATCAGAAGATGGGTCCATGTGGTCATGGACGTAGTTGGGGGGAATGTTCCCCCCACTTTTCCAAAGTCCATTTTTGACCCCTGCACTTTTTACCATCAAAAAACAATACTACGCTATATTAAACAAGCAATGCTTAAGCACTAGTGCCAAGCGGAAAACAACTGCTTGTGGTGAAGCCCGTCTCCGATTACAT
>SSNQ01034580.1:662928-680273 GCA_006942095.1 Nothobranchius kuhntae | reverse complement strand
GTTCTGGTGCTCCTGTGTGAATTGTAGCATACTTCGAGACAGAACAGGTTTAGAGACAATTTCTTCTTAGACAGTGACACACCCTAAGCAAAATCTCTGCTGTGCATTTATGAACTTAATTATTTCATGTTAAGGACGTTTTTACTTCATGTCCATCTCTAGTTTTGTTACTGTAACTTTATTTAATTGCGAGTTTATTCAGGTTACAGGTGAAACTGGAAAATTTAAATCTGGTGCATAAATTAATTTGTCAGTAATTCAACTTAAAAGATGAAACTAATCTGAGACAGACTCGTTCCACGCAAAGCCAGATATTTCAGCCTTTATTAGTTATAACTGTTATGGTTTACTGCTAATGAAAACCCCACATTCAACATCTCAGACAATCAGAATATTGTGAAAAGGTTCAATATTCTAGACTCAAAGTGTCACACTAATCAGCTCATTTCCTAAAACGTTTCTATTTTCCAACAATTCTGTCTCTCATTTGCAGCTTAGAACACCAAAGTATTGATGATGTGGTTTCTTAACAATAAAACGCTTAAAGTCAAAGTCAAAGTCGTTTTTATTGTAATTTCTACCACATGTGCAGGACATACAGAGAAACGAAATTGAGTTTCAGTGCACACAATTCAGAGATCAGACATACATGGGTAAGACACATGACAAGAATTGGTGACTGCGGTCATTCGCAACATGAGTCGCGCTACCTTAATGGATAGATGAAAAGGGTGTTACATGAAAATAATTGGGGGTAAGGTAAAAAAAAGGCATAGCAGAGTTACACCCAGCGGGGAGTAACTCTATTATACAAAAAAACTCTTTGACATAGAAGCACAAACAGCACAAATACAAACATCAGAGTCCGATGGAGAGGCGGGGATGGGCGGGATCCTGAAGCCTCCAATGGGAGCTGCCGGTACGGCGCATCAACCAGCTGCAGACCAACAGGTGGGAGGGAGAGATAAGGAGCAGAGAGCACATTGAGTTTCCCGCAGGTCGCTGACCTCAGCAGAAGTCACAATCTGAAGGCCGGGGGGGGGAGGTCGGGACACAGCATCTGTCAGCATTCCTCCTTTCGTGGGGGTGTGTTGAGCAGCCTTAAGAGGCTGCCTTGGCGTCAGATAAGAGATAAACATGGCTTTGTTTGGGGCAGGCAGGGATAATTTTCCTCTCTGCCTTGGAGTCTATAGGTGGTCACTCATGTCCACCAGTGAGCCAATTTTACGTTTCTAAACATCCCCACATCGTCCGGCGACCCTCTCCGAGATGACATCCATCTTGCGTACTAATACAGGCAACGTCGCGAGGACATTATCCAGCTTACGGTTCACCTCGAGTAAGGGCTGGGCGATATGACGATTTTAGACCGTTTTACGATCTACACATCTGACGGTCTGTCATTTTTGAGAGACAGTTTTATCACGATTCACAGCTCTGCTGTTGAATTTCTGCCTCTGAAAGAAAATGGAACTTACCCCAGGCGAATGACATGCCTTTGTTTGACCCTTAACCAATCAGAGTGAGTCATAGTAATATATTAGTGCCCCGCTTGTTTTCACCTGTGTGTGAACAAACGGCTTCGGCCGCGGCTGAGCGACGAGGTTTTCGTTCCGAAGAGGAACGCAGGGTTTCCTTAGCGCGCGGCGCTAACAACTTAGTGACGTGACATGTCTCGGAGAAAGCGTAAAAACACGTTGGACGCTTCTTCTGAAGCAGGAAAATAACACCGCTTCTTAAGCAGAGCACGACGCCGCCTCGGCTCGTCCACCCTCTGCCGAGCCGGTATCGGTACCGGACTGAGCTCGGTCACTGGGTCGTTGGAGCTGCCCCATGACTGCCTGATGGAAAACCAGCGGGTTTCATCAGACTCGTAGTTTCTTGTTTTTGCTGGGGACCCCTGTATTTTACCGCTCCCTCCTGCAGTCTTCCCCTATTAACATTTAAAATGATTCTGTAAACTCCGTGTATCAATAGAAAAAATCTCTGCCTCTGCCAGCTGCAGTAAATGTAGTCTCCAAATAATAAGAGGTGCATTTATCTGTGTATCTCCTTTGATCCGCATTGGTGATATTTTCAGCACCAGAACAGTGAAGCAAAGAAAGAATCCTGAGTTTGTTAGTAATTTTATTTATTAGGTGCATCTAACCTGTTCTATTTTTCTCTGAAATGAGATCAAATCAGTGCTTCTATGGGTTGTCTCCACTCTGCACTGGAAATTTTTATTTTATTTAGAGACTTGTTGCAGAAAATATTCAGAATGCGCAGTTTTTTGCTACCACAAGCGATCTCTGGTCCAGCCGCACATCAGAGCTGTATTTGAGCTTAACTATCCACTACATGAGCAACTGGGAGCTACATAGTATTTTGAACAAGTTCATGTTTGCACAATACGTTTGCAATTGACATGTTTGCACTTTAAATATGTTTACGATTTAAATTTATGTTAAGTTACTTGAAAAACGAGAAAAACTGATTTTTGTAATTGTTTCTCTCAGGGTTTTTATCATCTCTGGTGTGAGTTTAAAATATAAGTGTGTTAGCACTGTGTTGATTATCCCTAATATGAATAAATGTTTATTTAGTCAATGTTTCTCTTCTTTAATATGCAGTTGAAGTTATGCTATTCATGGATAAAAAATTGTGATAAAATCGAAATCGTGATAAAATATTGGAAAAATCGTGATATTCTATTTTTGCCATATCGCCCAGCCCTACGTCCCACCCAGTCTGTGAGGTCACCACACGAGCGGCACATTCCATGGGCGCGGGTCGCACTCCAATCGCTCCCGTCTTCCCAAATTTCCAGAAAACCAGATATCCTTCACTCCAATCAGAAGATATCCAGTGATCAACAGGCCGAACGTCCACAAATCTTCCACGTCCTCGATGGACAACTGAGAAAGGCACACGATTCGCCAGACCTCCCAAGAATCGAGTGCATATCCCGCTGCGAATGTCCCCTCGGGACAGGTGGGAGCCCCCTTCTCCGTTCTCATCGTAGAAAAATTTTTATCAATCGCGTTGAATGACCAGTTAATTAGGTCCATATTTCCAAAAAAAAGAGTAGTGGTTTCAGGAGAAATGCAGAGAGGTGCTCTGTAGGCTGACAGGACAAGAGCCTTGGGGAAGGAGATAAGGGAGCTGAGAAAAAGCGTCTGTACTCTCTGAAGGCTGGAAATGTTAAACTGCTATATAGGAATTAATTTTCATGCATTTTTAAATTGTGCATGATTAATGTTATCTGATATTTTGTTGGAGAATTTTCTGCAATTCTGGAGGAAAATGGGAAGTCTTCACCTTCCTGTTTGTCTCATTTTTCTAACCTTAGAGAGCTTTTCGTCTGATTCAGCTAACCTCGTCTCCGTCTCGTTTAGTTGACATTTTGACAATTAACTTGCATGCCTATTATGTCAAAAAGCCTCATGTTATCTATTTCCAACTGAGCCATTCTGATGTTTCTTAGCACTGAGCTGTCCTCTTGAGCCAGTAGCTGCAGTTCCTTGTTTTAACGGAGTAAAGAAAGGGCGAAGAAGCAGAATCAACAACACCTGCATGGAATAGTCGGGTAAAACGATATTTTTACTAGTAAAACGATAAAATTATTTATCTGAATAAAAACAGCCAGCTTATGTTGAATTAAAAGTCAGTGAGTGCATGTGTCTTCAGAAGAATCGGAAAGGGTCAAAGGTCAGAGCAACCCTCACATTCTAGGGCAGATTGTTCCACAGAGCCACCACAGAGAAAGCTCAGCCACCTCTGGTTCCCACCTGGATCTGGGAGTGACTAATGGGGGGTGAGAAGTGGACGTCAGAGTTCTGGCTGAAGTGTAGCAGCAGAGTTTCGATAAATAAAACGGCTACGCCATGTAAACATGTAAAAACCTAGATGACCATTTTGAACGAAATCCTGAAGTTAACAGGTAGCAAGTAGAAAGAGTCCTGCGCAGGAGTGACATGATCACCCTTTTTGATCGTCTCAGGAAGAACTGGAAAATCCGTGGTTGTAAAAGGAAATAATAAAAGCATGTTAAAAGGAAAATCCACTGTACCAGATATTTTTAAGTTACAGATAAAGGGATGAAATTCAGGTAAGATGTTAAAAATGATTAGAAAAAGCTAAAAGGAATGCTATCACAATCTTTTGAAGCAGCACAAAAGTAAAGAAACATGTCAGGTGATAGAGAGCAGTTCATACCTAAATCATCGCAAGTACACAGTATTTTTGTGTTCGAGTAAGACCTTACCAACGGATGCCCATTAGGGTCAAGAATCCCTTAGAGAGCAACTTCCAGCCAAATGACAAGGTCATCAAACTACCTTTCATCAGCCCTTCAATTGCAGTCCTGACCATGGGTATGAGTGGGTAGGGTTGAAGTTGATCACGCCCCTTTTGCACCATTGATCCGCACTTCAACCAAGTCTGAATCAATGTGAAACGGGCAAAGGGTATTACCCACAATCCATTGCTGCGGTAGAAAAAGCTTAAGTGCCTTTTCTGAAAATATGTATTTTCAAATTATATAAGTTCATTTTAGGTCAATTCATTGATGCTCTGAACGAAAGTAAGTGTATTTGAAATAACTGGTTGTTTGAAAATTGTTAATGGAGTTTTTTTTTAACTGTAGCACAGTGACCGGCAACCCGGCATGCGTCTTGGTCAATGACGTAATGGTCACTGTCCCAATTTGGCAATTATTTGCACACTTGTGTACTACACACTCATAGCCTTACTACACATTTCCTCCAAGTGCACTTTACAGAAGACCATAGGGCACAGTGTAGGGCTGGGCGATATGGCCCGAAATCAATATCACGATATGGGGATTTCACCTCGATAACGATACATTTTCTATTTATTGCCCAGCCCTAGTGCAGTGTGCACTCTTTTCTTTCAATTTTCAAAAATTGTTTCACAACACCTTAATAATTTTATGGGAAAACACATATCAGTCACAATCAAAAGTTTAAGACCACTTGAAAAAACATGTTTTGCAGGGTTGGATCTTAAGGTTCCAAGTTGAGCTTCAACAGGTAACGAGAAGAAATGAGAAGGAGGCAAAAGATGTTCTGAGCAGCAGCTTATTGAAACCCATTCTTGAACTGAAACAGGCTGTTTTACAGCTGATCAGAAGTTTAAGACCACAACTCCAAAGGGGAAAAAAACACTATCTCACATTTCTTATTGCATGATGAAGCTCTACTTGGAACCTTGTTGAGATCCAATCACGCACAACATGATCTCTGGCCATTTTTCCAGAATTTTCCCACTTTCAGGAATTCTGTTTACTTTTAATTCATAAACCCTGTGATATAATTGAAGTAGTATGTCAGTTGTCTTCTTTAATGCTAAGTTGCCATGACTGGCTCCATATATGCTGAATTGAAACTAATCAGTTGGCATAAAACAGAAATGATGCAAGAATGAACATTGTTCAACGCATGTCCGACAGATCTGTCCAAATGAAAACACCAAAGACGTATTTTCAGCTGTTTTATTAACTTAGTCCATACTATTGCAACATTCTGGTGTACAAAAGAAATATTCTCTTGATTATAAACAAAAAGAGGTGTGACAAGTGTTGCAGACTTCTTGAAATGGTTTATGACTAAATTGGAGTATAGCTGTGGGTTAGTGTTAGTAGATATTTCAGACTAGATTTTCAGAGTAAAAGCAGACAAACAATAAATGCTTATCAACATGGATGGAAGCCAGTCTACTACTGGTCAGCGTTTTGCCTTTTCCCCGTATTTTTGGCTACTGAAACTTGATCCTAAACTCCACCATAAACCAGCTTCATTGCTCTGAATAGAAGTGAAACGAGGCCTGCATAAAACCCATAAAGCAGGTAATACTGTGTTTTTCCCTTGTGTTTTGTGGTTGCAGTAGAACAGTGATGTAATAAAATCAGTGGATTTACGGTTCAGAGAAACAAGTAGAGACAAGTACTAAAGAGCATAAAAATGTGCAGTTTCTCCATGTTTAGCAGGGCAGAGGGTCCACTCCCAGCCAGAGTTAAAAGCCTGATTCAGACATGCTAAAACACTCCCAGAGACACATTTCTGGGAAGATTAGCCTTTTAAAATCAAAAGCTCTTTAAAATAAAGTCACATCTGCTGTGGGGACAACAAGTCTTTACGATGGTTTTATGGCTGAGAAATCCTGTGACTGAAATGAGAAGGTGTGAAAAATATTTCTAGTTAAAGTTTAACGCACACCTAAAGTATGACTGAGAAATAAAAAGAGGATGTTGGTCATCCAAGAGGATCAATCACAGCCAATTAAAACACTAATAATTGACACAAGCATGTTGGAGAGCTGAAGAGTGCTTTGGCACCATGAGTTGACTGGATCATAATGTGAATGCAGAAATTGTTTAAACAGCTAAAAAATACAAACGATGCAAGAATAACGAGTGGTTCACACAGGCTACACAGAAGACCAGACAACGGCGGCACAGTTCAGTACAGCAGGCAGCCAGAGCTAAAACAGTCTAATAAAGAAGGGATGAGATTTACATTGATGCACATCCTCAAGAGGAGTTCAGAGCATTAGGACCTATGTCAAGGTGAAACAAGGCAGCAGTCATTAAAAGCTATAAAAATATATTCATAACATTTTCTCATTGAAAGCAAAAATAATATCCTTAACTAGATTGTGGGCATGGCCTTTATGTCAAGGCAGGTACAGAGTTCAGGTTAAAAACAACAGAAAGTGCGTTACAATCTAATGTCTTGAGCGTCCTCCCTCAAAGGCATGATGTTCCATGTGAGCTGAAAGAAAATCAGAGCAAGTTATTCTGATTTGAAATATTTGACTCAACAACAGAAAAACAAACAAATGTGATTCTCAACGATATTAATGGGCTAATTTGTAGATTGCAGCAGACATAGCTCATTCTTGTTTATTTAGTTTAACAATAGAATAAAACGGCCCTTGCATGCAGGAAAACAAGTATTCACAAATCAAATCTTTGTTTGGTGTGAATTAACTTTTAGTTTAGGTTAGGGCTAGGCATTGTGGAGTCACTAAAACGAATGTAAGTCAATACATACATATACTGACTATTATTCAACTTTTTTTTAATTTCATTTAATGTGTTTATTTCAATCTGTTTTCTAATTGAAAAGGGTTTGGGTTCTAAAGCGTTAAAGATAGTTATATCTGTACCTGTTATAAATAGCTCTTTGAATGATTTTAGGTCACAAAAACAGAAGTTAGTAGATAAGCGTCCCAATAAGGCCAGCTATAACCTTTACACGCCATAAATTCAGACTGCATAGTTCTGGGGGGGGTGCCCAAAGCAGCTGTGGCTAAAATACAGCTCATCACCAGCTGTGTGTGAACAGGTGAATGAATCAGAATCAGAATAGGTTTATTGCCATTGTCAGTGAACAAACAATTCACAAACTAGGAACTTGCTTCAGTACTAATGTGCTACATATAACATGAATAATAAGATTAAAAATAGAATAAAATATAATAAAACTAGCATAAAACTTTCAGCTATAAAAAATGGCAGGTAATGGTAATATGGCCGATAACGTGACACTGTGTCGAGTACAGAAGACCAGCATGGTTGTGTGTTTATAATCTATTCACAAGTCTGACGGCAGATGGAAAGAAGCTGTTCTTACGGCGGGAGGTTCTGGTCCGGATGGACCGTAACCTCCTGCCCGAGGGAAGCGGCTCAAAAAGTCTGTGACCCGGGTGAGAAGGGTCAGCTGCTATCCGGCCTGCACGCCCCCGAGTTCTGGAGACGTACAGGTCCTGGAGAGATGGAAGGCTGCAGCCAATCACCTTCTCAGCAGAGCGCACAATGCACTGCAGTCTATGTTTGTCCCTCACTGTGGCTCCAGCGTACCACACAGCGATGGAGGAGGTGAGGATGGACTCAATGATGGCCGTGTAAAACTGCACCATCATCTGGGCCGGCAGCTGGCCTTTTTCAACTGCCGCAGAAAGTACATCCTCTGCTGGGCCTTTCTGAGCAGGGAGCTGATGGACGGCTCCCACCTAAGGTCATGTGTGATGAAGGTCATGTTAGTATTGTTAGTCATGAGTTGTATTGTTAAGCGCCTTGGGGGTAGGACTGTAAAAGGTACTGGCCATTTACCATCACCATCCAGTAGAATAACCAGTTTTAAGTAAATGCCATGTCATGTTAAACTGATGATGGTGTAAAACTTTATAACCAAGTGCATGTGTGAATTTTTACAAACTCATAAAAGACTAGCCCCATTTCCTAAATGCCAACAGCTATAGTGACTTACTTTTGTTGAAATGTCAGCCAGCATGGATACTTCTGTTAGCCAACACATCCAGCTGTTTTTGTGCATGGCTGTCTAGCTCACAGGGTGTGCAGCTTCTGAACACCGCTGCGTGCCGCAGTGCCAGGCATCTGGAAACTACAGTACTGTACTCACAGCTTCACTAGAACGCCAACTGTGTTTGGCGCCATCACGTCAAACGACCACATCCGTGACTCAGCACCAGAAAAATGTCAACAGCTAAACCGTCTTACGAGGATGACAGGGAGGATTCACCAGATTACGCTTTTGACGTTCATACACAACCTGGCTCTACAGTTGTTATCGTGGTGCTGGAAGAAAATGTGTCTGTCTAGGAAGCGAATCATCAGTTAGGACAACAGATCGAGGCGTATGGTGAGTGGGACCTGCCACAGATTACCAGCTGAAGCCAGGAGACGAACGTTTGACGTTAATGTTTGAGGAGAAGCACACAATCTCTCTAACACATAGAGAAGTACGCCATCACGCCACTGTGTGCAACTTGCGTTGTGAAAAAAGCACTTCATCATCAGTGAAGTGTTAGTTAAAACAATACGCCGTATGATTTTAATGTTACATATTGGCCAAGCTGACTTTTTTCAAAACACAAGTGCATCAAACATCCACACATTTAGAGTGCTGGTGGCAGAAGAGTTAAGCACACAGCAGAAGGTTGCAGGTTAGAGTCCCGCTCAGGTTGTCGCAGTCGTGTGCTTGGCAGACATTACGAAGGCGATAGCCTGGAAGTCTGACCATGACCCATAGACAGAGCTCAGTCATGGGGTGGAATCTATAGTTGATTCTGTTCTGTAATTGTGTGTGTGAGAGTGAGAGAAAAGTATTTGTATTTTGTCCAAAAATGTTTGCCATGTAATAGTAACACAGCCATCCTTGTGTGGAGACTCCAGGTGCCAGTCCTGGCAATAGTCTGACATACATGTTGGGTAGTCAGTCCACTAAATTAGTATTAATTTAACAGTTTGTGATTTGCAAAGATTCATGTATTTCAAGCTAATTGTGTAAATTCTGTTGTCTAGGTAATTTTGAGCAACTATTAAAGTATCTGTATTATATTACTTTCTGCAAAATCCCTAGTGAATGGACAATTCACTGAAGAACAGCAGTAGCGCAGGAGGTAGAGCGGGTTGTTCAGTAATCGGAAGGTTGCAGGTTCAATCCCAGCTCCTGCCAGATAATTCTGTTGTATCCTCGGGCAAGACACTTGACACGCCTTGCCTGCAGGTGGTGGTCGGAGGGGCCGATGGTGCCTGTGCTCAGAAATCTCGCCTCTGTGGCTACCTTGTAGCTCATCACCACCTGAGTGTGAATGGGTGAAGGAGAAACTGTAGTGGGAAGCGCTTTGTTTGTGTGTGTGTGTGTGTGTGTGTGTGTGTGTGTGTGTGTGTGTGTGTGTGTGTGTGTGAAGTTGTCCTGATTTCCTGTCAGCACATTCGCTGGACCAGCTGGTGAAAGAAAAACACATCAGCTGATTCCATAGTGACTCCCAAGGTTTTTGTTAAGCGATGTCCCACATTTCAATCTCTAGACTAGGTAAGTGATCCGAGAGCAGCAACAAACCCAACCAAACCCAATCTAAAGGGGTAATGAACTGGCACCAAGCAGTGAAAAAGTGGGTCAAATTCTTCTCTAGGTGAGAGAATGAGCAGATCATAAAGAGCCATTTACATCCTCTAACACACCTGTAAAAGTTTCACATGAAACAGGTGGTTTTAAAAATGTGTCTTTTTCCCTTTTGTCTACCTAATATCACAAGAAAACGGCTTAAAGCTAAATCAAATGTAACATATAACCAGGAAGAAAACGAGGATACTTACACTTATAAAAAACAGCTTTAAACGATATATACGGGAGCAGCTCATAGACTTTCCCCAAGATATTTGAATCACTAGAATGAGTTGCGTCTTTATTCCAAATCTGTACGACATCTTCACGATCTCGAACGCTAACACTGACGCCGACGACCTCATCATCTGGAAAAACAGAGGGCAGCAGTGTTAAGAACAGACCCATTCCCACAAACAGAACTTTCTACAGGTTTTTATCTTTTTACCTGAAGCACAGTAATCTGCAAACTGCTCACCAATCACAGCAAGCAATAACTCTTTCCACACTGTCGACTGAAGGCAGAACAAGGGCGAGTTACTGATGCAGCTTTGTTAGTGTGACATAAAAAAGCTCAACAAAAAATAACACTTACACTGCTCTCTTTTGGGATTTTCATCTTCCATACGCCACCTTTTGCATTACTTTCTTCTTCCCTGTAGTAAAAAACCAAAAAAAATACGCAAGCGAGAAATCAGCAGAGGGGTTACTTTACTGTTGATATTTAGCAAAAGGAATAGAACTAGGAAAAACTTTGGATGTTGTGGGAAAATGCTAAAAATGTAGAAAGTAAATATGTGTGTGATGAAATGGAGCGTAACACCGTTCTCCTGACTCACCACAGAGGCCTTCGCTCCCCACGCATTAAATGATAGCTACATCTCAAAGGCAGGGCTGTGACCGGGGGGATGTTGTTATAAACACCCCAGAACATCTGCAACAGAGAACACACATGATGTACTCACAGTAGAACATCTGAATGTAGAACACTCACTTAGATTGAGACATTTAGAAATGGTTCATTTCTGCTCTGAAACTGTGTCTATCGCCCTCTGCTGGACCAAAGCTGCAATCTCACCTCTGCATTTATCTCAGGGGTCTGGAAATCTGCAGCTCTTTGACTCGTCCACAATGGTTCCTAATAACTTTGGCTGGAATGATTGAATCAATAACTCTTGTTTTGAAATGCATATAAAAACAATGTAGGTTTAGGCAGCTTCATTGAAAACTGTGTTAAATTAAAACAAAAGAATGATACCGTTAGTACAATTCATCTTTTCAGATCATTTAGATTTTTTCTTTTATTATTTTCCTCAAATATCAAACTCTCAAAGTAAATAAACATTCATAATCTTTTTGTAGACTTTTTATTTTATTTTTAAAACTTAATAAAAACGTAATGGTGTAAAAAAAATCTCTTCTAGCATATTTTAAAAAGTGCAAAAACAAAAGAGATTTCCAACTTTCAGGAAAAAAGTCAGAATTCTGACTTTAATCTCAGAATTCTTGCGCTATTCTTAGAAATCAGAGAGAAAGAATTTTTTTAAAGTGGCCCTATTTTTCTTTTATAGATATTCACTATAAAACATGAGTCTGAAAGGAAACTGGCTTTTTGGATCATAAAGGTCTCAGTTTTGTGTCACATTAACACAGTTTTATAAGGTATTCTTTTGAACAGATAAACTTATTTGTTAGAGGAAAAACATTATGGAGATTCATATAAAAGTTGAGCTTAATGTTTCATGAAATTTTAGGCCAATTTTACTGTGATAAGCAGTTCTTTATAAACTATTTACTGAAACGTTTCCTAGTCTCCCAGGTTTTTCTGGCCTCGACACATTCCTAAAACAAAAGAAAAACTTAAAAATAGTATTCACTCTAATCCACCAGCAACTCTTCCAACTTTGCTAGTTTGGCAGCATCTGCTGTAATTTCCTTTTGAGTTACAACTGTATCGTGGCTCAGGCCCTGTATTTCATCAAATGGTTCAAAGCTGACTTTCATCTCTCACATGCAGGTTGGGTCAACCTGACACAGGAAGTGTCATTATGAATATCTCTGAAGTAGGGTTGGGTGATTTGTATAATTTTTCCCATTGTCAATTGTCAACCCATAAAAAGACAATGGACGATTTATTCGTGCTTGTGATATCATGATGCACGGACTGATTTGCGAACACAGAAGATGCCCAAAACTTATAAAACTTAAGATTTTTGTCATTAAGAAACTAACTCACAGGCAAACTTATAAATAAATAAACAAATCGCCGATCACCCATCGCCCAACCCTTCTCTGAACTTGACCATTATCCGATATCCCCAGACTCCTGACGCCCCTGAGGACACAAGGCTATCTCCTTTTAATAAAGCTATCGCTACACATCTTGGGGGGCAGATCTGTGGCCCCTCACACTCTCTATTGGACGCTCCTATAGAGAAACCTTACATAAACAAGCATGTGAACGCACACAGGTGCTCGCATGATTCTCTCATAAGTATGGACTTGGGCATTTTCAACACATGTCTTAAGGCTGTGGTTAGCACTAAATGCACTGTGATTTATTATCGTGAGATTGTTCAGTAAAACAATGTTGATTTTATGTTTCCTCATCAGGTTGACGCAGTGATATCTTGCTCTAGTTGTATTGTTGTGTGTCCCTTTTTCTCTCTCTGCAGGTCTAGAAGCAGACTTTTGTTCATCATTGATTGTTTATTTTTTGTCGTTGTCCTCGTCGTCTTCCTCCGCTTATCCGTGTCCGGGTCGCGGGAGTAGCATCCCAACTAGGGAGCTTCAGACCGTCCTCTCCCCGGCCACCTCCACCAGCAGGACCCCAAGGCGTTCCCGGACAAGATTGGAGATGTAACCTCTCAAACATGTCCTGGGTCGACCCGGGGGCCTCCTGCCGGCAGGACATGCCCAAAACACCTCCCCAGGAAGGCGTCCAGGAGGCATCCCAACCAGATGCCCAAACCACCTCAACTGACTCCTTTCGATCCGGAGGAGCAGTGGTTCTACTCCGAGTCCCTCCCAAATGTCCGAGCTCCTCACCCTATCTCTAAGGCTGAGCCCGGCCACCCTACCGAGGAAACTCATTTCGGCCGCTTGTATCCGCGATCTCGTTCTTTCGGTCATTACCCAAAGCTCATGACCATAGGTGAGGATTGGGACGTAGATCGACCGGTAAATCAAGAGCCTGGCTTTCTGGCTCAGCTCCCTCTTCACCACGACAGATCGGCTCAGCGTCCGCATCACTGCAGATGCCGAACCAATCCGCCTATCGATCTCCCGATCCCTCCTACCCTCACTCGTGAACAAGACCCCGAGATACTTAAACTCCTCCACTTGAGATAGGACCTCTCTCCCGACCCGGAGTTGGCAAGCCACCCTTTTCCGGTCGAGAACCATGGTCTCAGATTTGGAGGTGCTGATCCTCATCCCAGCCGCTTCACACTCGGCAACGAACCTACCCAGCAAGAGCTGAAGGTCAGAGCTGGATGAAGCTAAGAGGACACAATCATCCGCAATAAGCAGAGATGAGATTCTCCTGCCATCAAACTCGACACACTCCACACCACGACTGCGCCTAGAAATTCTGTCCATAAAGGTAATGAACAGAACTGGTGACAAAGGGTAGTCCTGGCGGAGTCCAACCCTCACCAGGAACAGGTCCGACTTACTACCGGCTATGCGGACCAAACTCGCGCTCCTCTGGTAAAGGGACTGAATGGCCCTTAACAGAAAGCCACCCACCCCATACTCCTGGAGCGTCCCCCACAGGGTGCCCCTGGGGACACGGTCATAAGCTTTCTCCAAATCCACAAAACACACATGGATTGGTTGGGCAAACTCCCATGCCCCCTCCATCACCCTTGCAAGGGTATAGAGCTGGTCCACAGTTCCACGGCCAGGACGAAAACCACATTGCTCCTCCTCAACCTGAGATTCAACTATCGATTGGACCCTCCTCTCCAGTACCTTGGAGTAGACCTTTCCAGGGAGGCTGAGTGTGATTCCCCTATAGCTGGAACACACCCTCAAGTCACCCTTCTTAAAGATGGGGACCACCACCCAAGGTCTGCCACTCCACATGAACTGCCCCCGATGACCACGCAATGTTGCAGAGACATGTCAACCCACTCGAAGTCATTGTCTCGGGACGCAGTCAAAGCTCTGCCGGAGGTGGGATGTGAAGACCATCTTGACCAGTGTTGGGAGTAATGCCGTTTAAGTATAACGGCATTTCTAACGGCGTTATTTTATAGGTAACGGAATAATCTAATTAATTACTTTTCCCGCCGTTGCAATGCCGTTACCGTTACTGGGGACGGAAGGTTGTGCGTTACTATGTGCTTGTCGAACGTTGAGCAACAGGCTTTCTGACCGCCACACTTCAGCTGCAGCCAGGGAGAGAGGTGTCGGCGCGCTAGGATGATGTCGACGCCAAAACAACCAAAACAAAGTGGAGACTCACCTCTCACATCAGGAAGAATCTGCGTGTTTCGAGCGTTATCCGTTCTTTCATAATCCGTTGTTGAATTGTGATCGGCAGAAGCTTTTCCAGTTCGCGCCTCACTTTTTTTACAGCAGCGACCCACGTCTTCTTTTATCAAAACTTTGTTTCTGTTACTGATAAGGAAATGCGTGCGTTAAGCAGCGCGGTGTGTTGAAGCTGTCATCAGCTGATCAGGAGCTAAAGAGGCAGATGTTTTCATCCAAGAGCATCACGGCCCGTGAAAAACGAGGAAGACGTGATGAATAGTCTACGGCTGCAGACCCGCAGATTCACTGCTGCAGGTAGGAATCTGCAGCAGTGAATTTGCGGGTCTGCAGCCATGCCCTTCTTGGCGTGACAGCGGGACGTCCCGAAGGTCCGCTCACCTGTTCACCGCTCAGACGTCCTGATCTACCTTCCTAGATCATCCAGCTGTAACCTGTTTCTGATCATGTCTTTAGTCCCGCTGTAACACTGATGCATCAGTCTCAAACGACATGGAGCTCAGGTGTTATTAGAACTACCTGTGTGTGCGTTTACCACCCAGCTTCAGCTCTTCTGTGGTTGGGTCTGACCCACGTTAGTACATTTAAGTCCTCCATCAGATTTGTGCCTCTTCTAGTGTCATTTTAAAGGATTTTATTTATTTATTTAACCGATACTAGATTACCAGCAACAGAAATGCTGCTAAAAACACACACTTATGTGAAGCTGGAAAAATTAGAATACTGTGCAAAATTACATTTATTTCTGTAATTTAACTAGACCGAGATACCATTTAAAGGCTCGGGAACCTTTACAGGTGTTTCTATTTGCAATTTAAAATTTTAGCTGATTGGGGTCTTGTTAAATATCACACAGCGACCTTTTAATAGTCTAGATTAGTGTAATGTTCCTATTAGTAGTTCCTCCTGATAAGTGCTTATTTATTGAAATTATTCAGGTTTATAAAAAACATTTGGACATACATTTTATTATGTTCCAGTCATTAGTCATTTATATTTCACTACTGTAGTAATTCTTGCATTCTTTAATGAAAAAAGTAACTAAGTAGTTATTTTTGTTGGTAATTAGTTACTTTTATGATCTTGTAACTCAGTTAGTAACTGAGTTACTTTTTTGACAAAGTACTCAGTAACTATAACTAATTACTTTTTTAAAGTAACGTTCCCAACACTGGTCTTGACAGGTTCTTCTGCCAGGCGTTCCCAGCAGACCCTGGGTAGTATCTTACGGCCGGTGACATTTGAATTCAGAGGAAGCTGCGACCTTTGGCATTCCAGAATTCAAATCCATCCAACTTACTCTGGGGTACCCCAGAGTAAGTTCTCACTGACCTGGAAAGTGGTCCTTTAGTGAAATGGAGACATGAGCAATCTGTGAAGGTCCGGTAAAATTAGGCAGAGGTTCTGATAGTGGAATAATGCATGAAATCCTCACCAGGAAACATCTGATAACCATGTTTGTATAGAGCACATATGTCAGACTCAAGGCCCGCGGGCTAGATGCGGCCCGCGGGCCAGATGCGGCCCACGGAGCATTTTTATGTGGCCCGCGAGATAAATATCAAAAATATATTAAAACTGGCCCGCTGGCCGATTTTACCACAAAGACTTCAACTCCCAGGATGCTTTGCGGCGTCTACGCGGAGCCAACGCGCCCCCTCCTTTGTGTTTTTTCCAGCGCCTGCTGCCGGTGTGCAGCTCTGCTGTCTCGGACAAACTACACTCCTCTCACTCAGCGCAGAGTTCACTCAGCTATTTTCTGACGTTGAAGCCCAGAAACGGAGATTCTAGCCGCTCAGTAATGTGTTCACGACTGAAAGAGAAAGTTTTCCAACTAACGTCCAGACAGAGCTGATATAACTCCAGCGAGCAGCGACACGCTCAAACCAGCACAGCTCTGTGGCTGCTGTCGTTGTGTTTCCTCCCCGACACACAACAACGCGGTCAAGCTGCTCAGACATGTTCATCAGCACAAACCTATGTGAGCACCTGTTGTCATCTAATGTTGTCATTATTATGATGAAGATGAACAAAACAACAGGAGTCTCCTCCTCAGCTCAGATCAGCCCCATGATGCAGGTATCTGGCTGGAACAGGTGAGTATCACAGTAAACCAGTGGAGCAAACTGAGCTTTAAATATGTTGGTTTTATGCTCTTTTCTGCTCCAAAACATGAAAGTTAACAGGTGAGATGTTGCATTTTCATTTAAGATAAAATGATATTTTTATTTTGTTGTTGGCCCATGAGAAAAGATTTAACCTAAAGTAAACAGGAAGTGGAAAGGCTGCAGATAGATGAATAGAATAGAAAATCCCTTTATTGTTCCTCAGTGGGGAAAGCTAGACGTCACAGCAGCGATGACACTTATTACAGGAGAAGAAAAGGAGAATAAAAATAAGAAAAATGAATAAACAAGAAAACATAAATCCTGAATAGATTTTAAAAATGCTGATTATACCACAAGTAATGAATACCACTGATGCCTTTTATTTAAAACTGACTTGCTCGTGTGTAATTTGGTTATTCCACATTCAGTGTTAATGCAGAAATATGTTTGTTTCCAAATTTAAAGGTTCAAAATTGCATAAATGTTGATAAAGAAAATGTGCAAATTTGCCGTCACTTTTTCAAAAAATATTAAGTTTGGCCCTCGACTCCGTCCCAGAGTTTCATTTCGGCCCCGTGAGAGTTTGAGTTTGACACCCCTGGTATAGAGGCTTTTTAGGGAGGCCAAGGGCTGGGATATACGTGCATTTAACCACGCATACACGTTTTTATCATGCCTCACATAATTTGTGTTAGTTTGAAGCGTTATTTATGCATGTCCTCTGAAATTAACGCAACACATTCACTAACTGCAATATGAGCGTAACCAGTAGGGGGAGTTGATAAAAAGAGTGTCACACTCGCTGTTGTCATACCATCTCTGGTTT
>SSNQ01034580.1:609791-662918 GCA_006942095.1 Nothobranchius kuhntae | reverse complement strand
TTTAGAGGTTTTACTATCCAAGATACTACTGCTGTCATTTTTTTCAGTCATGTAGCGTGATGAATTGTCCATTTCTGACCTAAAGGCCCTGCTCTATTTGCTCTGCCCAAGCAAAACCATAAGTTTCTGACACAAGCCTAATCTACGAGATGTGGGCCAAGGCCACTCATGCTCTGTGCTCTTATCTAAACTGTTGCTTCCTTGGGCAGCACAAGAAAGAAGACGAAGAACTCTCTTCTCTTTAAATAATAATCAAATAACCTTGTTAGTCCAAATAATCATGTGAAGCTAATGTTCAATCAATCAGTGAAATGAGAATATTAAGTACGTGATATTATAATCCTATGATAGTGTTATAATAAGCAATATACAGTGGGGCAAAAAAGTATTTAGTCAGCCACCGATTGTGCAAGTTCTCCCACTTAAAATGATGACAGAGGTCAGTAATTTACATCATAGGTACACTTCAACTGTGAGAGACAGAATGTGAAAAAAAATCCATGAATTCACACAGCAGGATTTTTAAAGAATTTATTTGTAAATCAGGGTGGAAAATAAGTATTTGGTCAATAACAATAATTCAACTCAATACTTTGTAACATAACCTTTGTTGGCAATAACAGAGGTCAAACGATTACTATAGGTCTTTACCAGGTTTGCACACACAGTAGCTGGTATTTTGGCCCATTCCTCCATGCAGATCTTCTCGAGAGCAGTGATGTTTTGGGGCTGTCGCCGAGCAACACAGACTTTCAACTCCCTCCACAGATTTTCTATGGGGTTGAGGTCTGGAGACTGGCTAGGCCACTCCAGGACTTTCAAATGCTTCTTACGGAGCCACTCCTTTGTTGCCCGGGCGGTGTGTTTGGGATCATTGTCGTGTTGGAAGACCCAGCCACGTTTCATCTTCAAAGCTCTCACTGATGGAAGGAGGTTTTGGCTCAGAATCTCACGATACATGGCCCCATTCATTCTTTCCTTAACACGGATCAGTCGTCCTGTCCCCTTAGCAGAAAAACAGCCCCAAAGCATGATGTTCCCACCCCCATGCTTCACAGTAGGTATAGTGTTCTTGGGATGCAACTCAGTATTCTTCTTCCTCCAAACATGACGAGTTGAGTTTATACCAAAAAGTTCTACTTTGGTTTCATCTGACCACATGACATTCTCCCAATCCTCTGCTGTATCATCCATGTGCTCTCTGGCAAACTTCAGACAGGCCTGGACATGCACTGGCTTCAGCAGCGGAACACGTCTGGCACTGCAGGATTTGAGTCCCTGCCGTTGTAGTGTGTTACTGATGGTGACCTTTGTTACTGTGGTCCCAGCTCTCTGCAGGTCATTCACCAGGTCCCCCGTGTGGTTTTGGGATTCTTGCTCACCGTTCTCATGATCATTTTGACCCCACGGGATGAGATCTTGCGTGGAGCCCCAGATCGGGGGAGATTATCAGTGGTCTTGTATGTCTTCCATTTTCTGATAATTGCTCCCACAGTTGATTTTTTCACACCAAGTTGCTTGCCTATTGTAGATTCACTCTTCCCAGTCTGGTGCAGGTCTACAATTCTTTTCCTGGTGTCCTTTGAAAGCTCTTTGGTCTTGGCCATAGTGGAGTTTGGAGTCTGACTGTTTGAGGCTGTGGACAGGTGTCTTTTATACAGATGAGTTCAAACAAGTGCCATTAATACAGGTAACGAGTGGAGGACAGAAAAGCTTCTTAAAGAAGACATTACAGGTCTGTGAGAGCCAGAGATTTTCCTTGTTTGAAGTGATCAAATACTTATTTTCCACCCTGATTTACAAATAAATTCTTTTAAAATCCTGCCATGTGAATTCATGGATTTTTTTTTTCACATTCTGTCTCTCTCAGTTGAAGTGTACCTATGATGAAAATTACTGACCTCTGTCATCATTTTAAGTGGGAGAACTTGCACAATCGGTGGCTGACTACTTTTTTGCCCCACTGTAATTTTAAACTAGACAATAGACTGATCACACAAAATGTTAAAATCACATGACACATTACTTTTTCTGCTCCAATCAGAACCTTCCAGGTCTGACGCGAGGCGTGGTTTTGTTGGTGCTTGTTAAATCCCTTTTTGTGGCTAATTCTGACTCGACCATAAATCAAAACATCCAAATTATAAAACTATGCCCCACGTCATCTTAACTTGAGTTCCAAGCGTTCTAGAGAAGTTATCGGAGTGGCCAATCCGTAACTTTCCTCTTAAAGCCGAAAGAACCTAACGACAAGCTGGATTAAATCTGTTGCATGTTCCACCTGCTGCAACGGTTCCTTCAGAATAAAAGCTGAACCATCACGACCCCTTCAGGGCCTCGCTGATGCCAATACACTGTTGTGACCTGGGAGTAACTCAAGACTGGAAGGGTTGTCAACCGCTGCATATCTACAGGCGTCGGTTCCAAGATGGTCCAAGCTGGACCCCCGACATTCCGGATCTAAACGGGGACTTCCGTTGGGGTACATAGACCAACAGATGGCGTCTCAATGTGTGTTATAATCTCCAAACCAAGCTTAGAGCGAAACATCAACTCACTCCCATCAGAACTAATCGTTTCTCCGGATTTGCTGGTTCTGAACATATTTCACACACAGACACCATCCTCAGTCTTACTCCACCTTAGTTACATCATACACATAGTGTTTAACGGTAGTCTTGCTCAAATTGTTTAGAAATGTGTATCCTACAAATTCAGCACTCTATCCGAGTTCTGTGATGTGCCCCCCCCCCCCCCCCCCCCCCCCCCCCCCCCCCAGTGGAGATCTCCAGTATTACATGCAGTGCAGCAACAAGTATGTGACCAAGACACAGCCTTCTGCCTGCATCCACTTAAGTTAAAAAAGCTAATTTATTCCCAGTAAAATTCACCTACCTTTCCCGTCAGCCTAATATGCATCAGCAAGTAGTCAACAGTCATTGTGAAATTTCAGCTAGAAGCTACATTATTTACAAGTCATTACAAATTTGAAGTGCTTAGTTTACTGGAGAGATCCTGTAAAAACACATATTAATTTATGAGTGAAGAACAGCTTGTTCCACTTGATTGTCAGCTGGCATATTTGTATTTTTTATTTTTTTCCTGTGTTAAAATAAAAGTCAGGCTTTTCCTCAGTTGGAGCATCAGAGTGACAGGATGCCATTACAGCTTTAGCGTCCCTGTTTGTTTTGATAAGCCGAAGCATCTGGCTGGACAGCGTTGTCTAGGATTCAGTCCATCTGTGGAACAACTTCCCCACAAACCTTAAACGCTGCTGCCAAACATCACTGACTTCACCACATAAGATCCCCAAAGCTTGATGCTGCTGTTCCCTGCTTATAACTATAAAATGGGGCCTAAAACTTTAACAAAGACCAGTCAAAGACTCGGGAGACAGCTGATTTTTATGCTGTGTTTCGTTACTTGAGTTGTTTGGAAGGTTCCTCAATGGAGATAAAAACTGTCCGGAAGTGTGACTGAGTTTGTCTCAGCAGTAATATTAAACACAACAGCTTTGGGTCAAGCAAAACTTGGTTACAGAAAAAGATCCCAGAAACATTCTGCAGTTTCCTTCTCAGCCGTCAGAATTAAATTCAATTGAAAATCTTTGGTGGGATTGAAAGAAGGCTGGTTAAGCATGAAAGTCGTCAAACATCACTAGCTAGAGACTTTAGCATGTAAATAATGTGCAAAGATTCCCATCAAGAAGTCAAAGAAGCTCCTCCGCACTAACACAAACTGTCTTTACAACTGCTGAAGGACGTGCCACAAAGTCCTGAAGCTGGGGTTCAAGGACTCTGGAGTGGCCATGCATGTGTGAAATCTGAAAAATGCCCCTCCTTCAACGGGAATGCACCCCAGCATGAGCAACGAGGAGATGGCAGAGGTTTGCAGTGGATCAACAAAAACAAATACTGAAGTCAGCGATTCCTCTACCGCCTCCTGCTTCTCAAAGCAAATTTAAACACTTTCAAAGTCCTGCAAACCTCGCAGTGGGACATTTACGACCGTCAAGTAGAATTTACACTAGTAAATGGCCTTTATTACTAGAGATGGAGTGTGCTTCATGACCTACAAGGGCTCAAAACGTATCAAATTTGGCAATTTTTTTTGGACAGGTAACTACTTAGTAATTTATTGTGTTTTAAAGAACTGTCACCAATTTTTTGCTTAAATAAAATAAATGATAGTGCAAATAATTGTTGTATGCTATGATTACTGCAGGCTAATTTAGCACTAGCTTAATTGCTAACTCAACCTGCATCAAATCAATGTCAGACGGTAAACTTCAAGCTAACTGGAACAAGAGGGTAGGGAATAAAAGAAGATTTTTCTTTTGTGTATTGGAGCTAAGTGAGTAGCGTAGCGTTTAACCGTATGTCTGTGTTGATTTAGCTCCTTCTGGAAGAGGGGGGGAGCAGGGGTTAGAGCTAGAGCCGTTCAAATTCCAAAATCTCCTTTCCTTGATGAGATCATGCTACAGTCATTATCTTTTGCCAACATCACTATTATTGTTTTTAGGTTGGTGGTAGTAGTGAATATTTCTGATTGTTCATCAGGAAAAAAAAATAAGAATTTGTACTTTTAAAAACAATGTCAAACTTGCACTACCTCCTCCTATTTCTAGTTTTATTTCTGTTCCTTTACGAGCCGATGGCATGCGGTTACCCGCTCTCTCCTCTAAGACGCTCATCGTCTCTGGCTCACCTGGACAGTTTGCACCGTGTAGATCTTCTTCAGGTTGGATTCACATTCTGCAGCTGTTGTTCCAGGTAAGGACCTGAAACAGTAAGTGAATAATGTTAAGAATTAACTGTATGAGACATGGAAGGATGAGTGCTAACACACACACACAACCTGGTCAGGAGGTGTTTTAATGAGTGTCACACAGCTGTTACACCTTAATGGATGGTAACTGCTGCATACCTTTAGAGCTCATAAATGAGCCAGAAGGTTTATTACGCTTCATGAGATGTGTTTGACACATTTACAGGATCATTATTCCAGTTCCTGTACACTGTGAGAAGAAATGTTAGTTTTTAGGGCTCTGAAAGTAAGCAATATTATTTATTTTCCAAATTCAGCTCAAAACAATCAGAAGAGTAATGCAAACAACAAAAAGGTTATTATAATTATTTTTGTCACATTCTGCTGTGCAAGAACTTGTCTAGCCTTTTGAATGATGCACACTTTGGCCTATCCATAAGGGTCACCCATGCTTTCGTTCTTTTTAAACACAGAAACAGTTTTGTTGACCTGTTTTGTAGCTACAGTTTCGCCGACGGCTGCCGGCTTCTTCAGGCTGACGCGTCAGCCGTCGGCGAAACTGTAGCTACAAAACAGGTAAACAAAACGGTTTCTGTGTTTAAAAAGAACGAAAGCATGAATTAGAAAGACACAGCAAGAACACACCTAAGATGTTCATAAGGGTCACCTTTTTAGGACAAAAAAAAAACTCAGAGCAAGTAAAGATGGAAGAACGAGGGCAAAACACACAAGCTGCAACCCCGAAAGCGCAACTAAAACAGGCATTTTACCATAATAAACAACCTAGTGCTCTGGGGATTTCTTAACACTCTTATTTTGACAAGCAAAACAGCTGCACTCCTGGTTTATTTTCAACAAAAATTTTAAAATTAATGCAATTTATGCATTTTACAAGTAGCGATCCGGTTAAATAGTCATGATTACAACACTGATCAAAATCCATCACAAATGTGTCTTTGCACATAACTGAGCAGCTTTATTCTTTATTCAGCTATTTACAATAATATATTAACTTTGAAAACTGTAAATGGCACGTGGACCATGGGCCATTTATGCTGCATGTATTCACTGCTTACTAATGAGGTCATTTTTTAATCAACAGATGTGGGAAAATGTGGGTTTATTGTTATTTAAAAGCCAAAATTCCTAAAAATTTTACTTTTCCCCAGGAAGGACACCACAACATGCCATCGGGAGGTAAATAGAGCAGCAAGAATAAATCATCTCTGTGAGGTAATAAAAAGGAGGAAAGCAGGATTATAATTTGGTGATTGCTTTTACACCAATAAAAGTCTCTTATGTCAGCATGCCAAATAAAGACCTTAACAGAAGAAAACTTAGATTTCTTTCTAGGAAACGAATGAGTCCATTTCACTCCTACTCCAAGTCCCCTAGCCTCGTGAACTAGACCGAATTCTTGCTTTGCAAAGTTTATATTTTTATTTAGCCTGTCTTGCCAGGCTAAAGATCCCCCGCTGAGCGGTAAAACTTCAGCTGAACGTTGAATAACACCATCATTACACTAGTCTACTGCATATCAGTGATAGTTTGAACTGATATAACCTCCGTGTGGATGTGTAAACAGAAAGAGATCACTGAGACCCCAGAACGCAAACATTTCTCCCGCTTGCTCTCGGAGGCCTACGGGGAAGCTGTGGCCTTGAATCGGGGGTTTTTCCTTCACTGTCTCCCCGACAGCTCGGCCCGGGCTCCCAGCTCAGAGACAACCGCGGCACAAGCTCACAACCTTACCTGTCCAGCCAAAACGTCCAAGGTGAGTGCAACGGCAGCGTCGTCGCGTCGCTTTCTCGGTGTTTCTTTGTGATATTTTCCAACTCTTTCTCGTCGATGTCAATGTTGTTCTCAGCGGGGACCGTTTGGACGCTCAGGGTGCCTCGGTCCATCTGGACATCTGTCTGACCCGCGGGGACCGCCATTTTACGCAGATAGACGCTAAACTTTCCGCTGACTTTCTGTCTGGATCCTCTGGATAAAAATACCCGGTTCTGCCTTTTTTTTCAGATACCGAAACACACTACCGCTTTTCCGCCTACCAACGGATGACGTAGGTGCGTCACTGGGCATAAACGTCGCTGTTGGTCCACCCCACAGATAAGGCAAAGATGAAGAGGTCTCACTCTGCTCAGTTTCGGTTTGCGTCTGATAATCTGAACACAATCAGAATCAGAATAGGTTTATTGCCATTGTCAGTGAACAAACAATTCACAAACTAGGAACTTGCTTCGGTACTAATGTGCTACATATAACATGAATAATAAGATTAAAAATAGAATAAAATAGAGTTAAAAAAACAAACTAGAATAAATCTTTCAGCTATAAAAAATGGCAGGTAATGGTAACATGGCCAATAACGTGACTTTGTGTCGAGTACAGAAGACGAGCATGGTTGTGTGTTTATAAGCTATTCACAAGTCTAACGGCAGATGGAAAGAAGCTGTTCTTATGGCGGGAGGTTTTGGTCCGGATGGACCGTAACCTCCTGCCTGAGGGAAGCTGCTCAAAAAGTCTGTGACCCGGGTGAGAAGTCAAGTCAAGTCAAGTCAACTTTATTTATATAGCACTTTATAACAGCATAAAAGCTGACCAAAGTGCTTAACAAGACAAAATGAACAGAATTTACTCAAAAATTCTAAAAACAAGATAAAAAGTTAATCACAAGGTAAAATCATGATAAAACAAACATATCAAACTGACATAAAAGCTACTAAAAACAGATGCATTCAAACTGAATTAAAAGCAACTGAGAACAGATGAGTCTTTAAGAGGGATTTAAAACCCGACAGTGATGAAACCATCCTAATCTGAATCAGGAGTGCATTCCACAACCTTGGAGCTGCTACTGAGAAAGCTCCATCACCCCTGAGCTTTCTCTTTGTTCTCGGCACCTCCAGGAGAAACTGGTCGGCTGACCTCAGTGACCGAGACGGGGAGAAAGTTACTAAAAGCTCACACAGATACTGCGGAGCAAGGCCATGTACAGCTCTAAAAGCCAATAAAAGAACCTTGTACTGGACCCTATAAACCACAGGCAGCCAGTGCAGCGAAGCTAAAATTGGGGTGATGTGCTCCCTCTTTCTCGAACCCGTCAATAGGCGTGCTGCTGCATTTTGCACCATTTGAAGACGGGACAGGTGAGACTGAGGAAGACCAAGGTACAGTGCGTTGCAATAGTCTAGACGTGATGTAATAAATGCGTGAATCACCGTCTCAAAGTCATGACTTGAGAGCAGACGCTTAACCTTGGCAATCCTCCTTAACTGATAAAAACTGGCTTTGGTGACTGCAGGGTCAGAAGGGTCAGCTGCTATCTGACCTGCACGCCCCCGAGTTCTGGAGACGTACAGGTCCTGGAGAGATGGAAGGCTGCAGCCAATCACCTTCTCAGCAGAGCGCACAATGCGCTGCAGTCTATGTTTGTCCCTCACTGTGGCTCCAGCGTACCACACAGTGATGGAGGAGGTGAGGATGGACTCAATGATGGCCGAGTAAAACTGCACCATCATCTGGGTCGGCAACTTGGCCTTTTTCAACTGCCACAGAAAGTACATCCGCTGCTGGGCCTTTTTGAGCAGGGAGCTGATGGATGGCTCCCACCTAAGAGCATGTGTGATGGTGGTTCCGAGGAAGCGGAAGGAGTCCACAGTGGTGACGGGGGTGTCCGACAGGACGAGGGGGAGAGATGGGGCTGTTACTTTCCTGAAGTCCACAATCATCTCCACTGTCTTCTGAGCATTGAGCTCCAGGTTGTTGCTGCTGCACCAGTACACCAGCCGTTCCACCTCCCTCCTGTAGGCGGACTCATCACCGTCAGAGATGAGCCCGATGAGGGTGGTGTCGTCCGCAAACTTGATCAGTTTAACTGAGTCATGGCTCGAGGTGCAGCAGTTTGTGTACAGGGAGAAGAGCAGAGGAGAAAGTTCACAGCCCTGTGGAGATCCTGTGCTAATTGTCTCAGCGGTGGAAACATTCTTCCCCAGCCGCACGCACTGCCTACGGTCTGTCAGGAAGTCATTGATCCACCTGCAGGTGGAGTTGGGTACGTTGAGCATGGAGAGCTTGTCCTGGAGCAGAGCAGGGAGGATTGTGTTGAACGCAGAACTGAAGTCCACAAACAGGATCCTAGCGTAGGTTCCCGGGGAGTCCAGGTGCTGCAGGATGAAGTGGAGGGCCAGGTTGATGGCGTCGTCTACAGACCTATTAGCTCTCTATTCGAACTGCTGACAGCTGGGTGGCAGGGTAGAGTACTCAGCATAACGCAGGGCGCTTTTTCAGAAATGTTACAAGTTAATCTAAATTGATTACGATTTTATTTTTATTTTATTGTGAAGGTCTTGAGATGAGGGAGGACCAGGCGCTCAAAAGTCTTCATGACTACAGACGTCAGCGCCTCAGGCCTGTAATCATTCAAGTCTCCACCATCGACATAAATATACTGGACATCTCCTTTCCATAGGCTCCAATAATACGTTTTTGTACTAAAATGGGAGGTGGCCACCTCCGCCATTTTGACCGTGTCACAGGTTCCGTCAAGCCCAGACAATTCCAAAAATGGTAAGAGAGGTGGAGCTGAGGGTGGGGCTGTAAGGCTGGATCAACTGTCTAACTAGCTACAAGCTAACCTGAAGCTAACCCTGGCTAACCCAGAGCTAACGCGGAGGTGGGAGCCAAGCTAACGGATGTAGCCACCTAGCTGCAACCGGAGCTAACTCTGTGGAACACCCATCGACCGCATGGAGTTCAGGTGGAGGTTTGCAGCGCTTTTTCATGAAAAGTACCTTTCTGTGAATAAAAAAATATTAAATCAGTAAGTTTATAAGTCATTTCCGTAATGAAAATATATTTTGCTTTGAGCAAGTTTTCACTATTTTTTACGTACCGTATTTTCCGGACTATAAGTCGCTCCTGAGTCACACCAGCCATTAAATGTATAACGAAGAAGAAAAAAACATAAATAAGTCGTATTTTGGGGGAAAATTCTATTATTTTTCTTACAAAGTCTGAGACCAAGCGTTTCATACTGCAAGACAAGTACCGGTAACAATAACCGAATAATGCGCCGCAGCATCGCGCCACGGTCTCCAGCAGAGGAAGGCGGTGTTTGAAACCCTCCCAGCGGGACAGGGGAACTCATTCTTGGGTCGGAGTCAGCCCGCAGCAGCGCGGTGTAGCCTACATATTATGTTATTTAAGTTGCTCCGGAGTAGCAGGACCGGCCAGACTATGAAAAAAAGTGTGATTTATAGTCCGGAAAATACGGTAGTTATTAGTATTTGAGATAAATTAGCAGGCTAAATACATTTCATATATTTCCAAAACGTGATACTTGTTTGTATCTTGTACAGCCAACTAGCCTTTATTCTGGACTCAGTACAATTCACCAAAATTAAAGAGACATTATACAGAATAAGAAGAAAGTATCATTTCTATAGTGCCTATCAAGATAAAAATCACGAGGCGCACACAAAAACAAAAAAAAAAGTTAAAATATAAACAAGCATTTAAAAAATGTTTAAAAATATATTTAAAATGAGCAAAAATAGGCAATTGGGATTTAAAAGAAATAATGTTACGAAAGAGAGAGAGTGAATAGGAAAGAGGGAAATAAGTGGATCCTGAGGAAGGTGGAATAGCAGAATAAAGAGAGAGGGGATGAAGAAGGTCATACAAAAGCCAGCTTGAACAAGTGAGTCTTCAGCTGCTTTTTAAAGGAGACCACTGAGTCCACTGATCTCAGGCTCAGGGGGAGAGAGTTCCAGAGTCTGGGGGCAACAGAAGCAAATGATCTGTCACCTTTGGTCTTTAGCCTGGTGCGCTGCACAACCAGTAGGCTTTGATCACTGGACCTCAGGGACCTGCTGGGGGTGTAGGGACTAAGAAGATCACCAATGTAAGATGGTGCTTGTCCATGTAAGGCCCTATAGACCAGAACCAGGAACCTTGAAATGAACCCTGAAGTTGACTGGCAGCCAGTGAAGCTGGAGGAGAAGCGGGTTGATGTGGGTCTGTTTGGAGGACTTGGTCAGAAGCCGAGCACAGGCGTTCTGAACCACCTGTAGACGGTTAAGGGAGATTCTGCTCAGACACGTGAAAAGAGAGTTACAGTAGTCTTAAGTGTGAGGAGATGAAGGTGTGGAGAACTGTCTCAAGTTCAGAACGGGACAGAATGGGACTCAGCTTAGCAATGTTCCTGAGATGGAAGAAGGAAGAACGAACATGAGAACTGACATGAGAATCCAGGGTGAGAGGTGGGTCAAAGGTCACGCCAAGATTCCTGACAGAAGGTTTGGTGTGGGAAGCAAACTGACCAAGAGAGTCTCTGACTTTGGGAACCAGCTTGTCTGGGGCACAGATTAGGATCTCAGTCTTATCTTCATTCAGCCGAAGAAAGCTCCCAGCCATCCAGGTTTTGATAGTGTCTAAGCAGGTGTGTAACAGCTGCAGCTTAGACATCTCATGGGGCTTAAAGGAGATGTACAGTTGGATGTCATCTGCATAAAGATGGTTAGAGATTCCTTTGAAGGAGCTCAGGATGTGCTGAAGAGGAAGCAGATAGAGGAGGAAGAGCAGAGGCCCCAGCACAGAACCTTGTGGGACACCATGGGTAAGAGAGGTGGTGGAGGACCTAAACTTGGAGACGGCCACAGAAAAGGAGCGCTCAGAGAGATAAGAGGAGAACCACTCCAGAGCAGATCCTGATAGGCCTACCCGGTCTCTGAGCCTCTCCAGTAGCAGGTGATGGTCAACAGTGTCAAAGGCTGCAGTCAGGTCCAGCAGGACCAGAACAGAACAGTTCCCTGCATCACTGTAAGTCAGAAGGTCATTAGAGACCCTAAGAAGAGCTGTTTCAGTAGACTGAGCTCTATGAAAACCTGACTGGAAGCTATCATAGATGTTATGTTCATCAAGAGCAGCTGTAAGTTGTTTAGCCACAACCTTTTCCAAGATCTTGGAGATGAACGGAAGTTTAGAGATGGGTCTGAAGCTGCTATAGAGAGAGGGGTCGAGACTCGGTTTTGTAAGAAGCGGGTGGATTACAGCATTCTTAAAGTAAGCAGGGACCTGACCAGAAACCAGAGAAGCATTAATTATAGAGAGCATGCTGGGACCGATGGACTGAAAAGCACTTTTAAACAAAGATGAGGGTAAGATGTCGAGGGGGCATGCAGAGGTCTTCATAGAGTTAACTAGTTTGGTTAACTCAGGCAAAGAAACAGGAGCAAAGCTATCTAGGATGACAGACTGGGTTGGAGCTGGGAGAAGCAGATATAAGGCTGAAGGAGAGATGCTAGATCTAACCTTATTGACTTTGTCCACAAAGAAAGACAGAAAGTTCTCACAGTCTGCAACAGAGTGGATGGAGGCTGTAGGAGTGGCAGGAGAGACGATGCTGCTGATGGTGTTAAACAGCACCTTGGGGCTCCCTTTGCTCTGGGACACCAGGTTGGAGAAATAGGAAACCCTGGCGACTCTGACTGCAGAGTTAAAGGATGTCAGAAGATTCTTTAGGTGCAGCAGATGGACGTGGAGATGGGTTTTCCTCCACAAACGCTCAATTTTTCTGCTTTGGCGCTTCAGGCTGCGAAGGCTGTCATTAAATCAGGGAGTAGGGTTCACTGCAGGAACTGATCTGGATGAAGTAAGCACAAGATAACTTAGTGGAAGAAACAGAATTATTATCATGAGAACCAGAACAAGACAGCTTAGGTGTGTTCTTGCTGTGCGTTATTTCTAATCCCATGTTGTCGTTCTTTTTTAAAACACAGAAACGGTTTTGTTACCTGTTTTTGACGCTACGTTTCGCCGCCGGCTGCCGGCTTCTTCAGGCTGACGCTGATGGTGGCGCGTTTATCTGCGGGCAGCAGAGGACGTTGTCGCCCTCTACTGAGAAGGAAGTGATGCGCCACCATCAGTGGATGCCAGGTCCTAGGACCCTCCTTGTGCTGGAACTGGTGAAACAGCGTCGACAGCACGACAAACCAGTCTGAGGATCGCCTCCCGGTACAACGGCAGGGTTTCAGTGTCACGTAGAGACCCCCCCTATTGGGTCATAGAGTTCAGCTTTTATTCTGAAGGAACCGTCGTCTTGTTGATAAAACGACAGAGTTTTCCAGCTTGACAGTTCTCAGCTTAAAAGTAGAAAATACAGCTGGCCAGTCTGTACTTCACTTAGCCATGATTGACATCAGATGGATTTGAGAGCTGGTTGAACTCACGTTGGAACTACGTTGAAACTGCGGTGGAACTGAATTAAAATGGCGTTGTTCTGTTTTATTAAGCTTAGGTGTTTATGATTCTTAGCGAATCAGAGTGGACAGATTAACTAAACACCACAGAACTCTGCCACGCATCAGAGTGGAAGTTCTGATTCGATGAGTGAACAATGTGTCATGTGTTTACCTTATGTGGATCAGGATGTCTAGCTCAGTTAGCCCAAGTCCTGTTATTCATTAAACACATAAATCATAACATTATGATTTCACAGATCGGTCACCTGATTATTATTGACCAACAGTTGTTTTGATTAGCTTTATTAGAAATAAAGTTCTTTGATTAACTAATGAAAAGCATTCTTCGTCCTTCTTCTGTCTTCTTTGCTGGAATGTAAACACCAGAAGCAGGCGCACGACCTTGGCAACTTATGCACACTGTCACTGTGTCAAAGGGCAGCTGTTAAGGGCAGAAATGGCATATTCATAACGCTACACACACCCCTTGTCAAGGTCAAGGTGGTCCACCTAGAGACCACTTGGTCATTGAACAAACCAGAGTTATGAAGGATCTTGACCACCGAGCAGGGTGCGATCTCCCTGGAACAGCCAACCGTGGTAAGATACGAACCCCACGCCAAAGAACAGTCTCGCATACTCCTCGGGAATCACACAAGTCAGCAGGTTATTAGATATTCCCCATGGAAGCCATAATTGAAGCAACAGCAACTTTATATCTCCACGGCAATAATGTCAAGCAGGAGCAAAGCTTGTACGTATCCATGAGCAGGGAATTATTCCAAATAGTAAATTGATCTTTGTAACAGCACTTATCGTAATCCAGCAAAAGGGAAGAGCAGTAGGCAGGTAATCCCAGCGAGCGAGGTGTCCTAGCAGCCATGCCGGGACCACGGACGTCAAGGGCCAACGAGCCGGAGCACCAACCAGGAGGAGTCGATTCCGATGACGAGTCACGGGTCCACCCTCAGGAAGCAGGATCCTCACGAGCTCAGCAGAGGAGAGAGAGCACAGTGCAGGGCACTTCAGTGTAGACACGACAAGATTGTGTTTCATGTCTTCAAACAAATAAAAACCTAACTCTATGAGTACCTGTTGTACTATGTGTAAGTTTTACGTGAATTACCCTTTAAGTGAAGAAATGAACGCAGCCCTCTCTATGTGAGATGCAAAAAGGATGGTGCGAAAAGCAGAAAATGAAAGAACTCTGTCTGGTATCAGTGAATCACCGCACGAAATACACGCTGACCGAATAGAGGCAAAATTGGTTATAGCCCTGTAAGGTACATCGATGTAGAAAATCATAACGTTCACGTTTCAATCATCCTGTCAAAGACACTAAAAAAACAGAAATGTAAATCAATACTAAAATGTAAATCAGTGGAGTTAGTAATCACTTTCATGTTAATGTACCCATAAGGAGTTAAGATTAGTAAAGATCAAAAGAAAAACAAAACTTTGGATAACAGTACTATGTGGCCTAACCCACTCACTGTTACCTGGCCGTTTACCTGACTCCAGGATCCCACAGCATGTCCATCTCAACACACCCCAAGTCTGCACGTGATGTATAAACATGAAAGAGAACCATGCACATACACAAACATACAAACTTGTGTAACCTGAGATCGAAATCGTGGAACCAACGAGGCGCATTTATCCCCCCCTTTCGAAGTCGGTAAATTGTCGTTGTTGGCATGGACCAAATTTGTGGAACCCTTGTGCAGTTTGATATGGTCCCTGTGGACCATTTGTAGACGGGCGCCTTGTTTTTGCAGGTACTCTTGATCCGATACACGACCGGAGAGAGCTTATCTGTTATCAGGTATGGACCCGACCATTTGGGCAACAGTTTCTTAGCCAGCTTCCCCGAGTTTGCCTTATTGTTACCCGTTTTGGGAGCGAAAATGTAGAGCCAGGCCTCATCACCTGCGTCGAGTTCGGAATGTGAGGCCTTCTTACCGTAATAAGATTTCCTGCCTTCAGCCGACTTCTCCAGAGTTGCCTGTGCAAACGAGAATGCTGCAGGCAGGTGGGTTTTCAGGTCCTGTAAGTATTGTTCGCTCGTATAAGCCGGGACTGTTTCAGGCTGAACCGGTTGATACAGCAGGTGAAGCGGTAGGGTCATTTGCTGCCGAAAAGCACTGCCATCGACGTACATGGTCGGCAAGTCCACACAGAAAGACTGGTCGAAGTAGGGGCGGTTGTGGTTTAGAAGAGTCTGAGGAGGGCTGGCGGGACTGACGCGATGGCGTCGTCCGAGCAGTGTTGGCACGCAGCCAAACCCATGCCAAGAGGGCTACGTCGGTTCTGGGCGTAGCGCACCTCAATGTCGAAGCTTTGAAGAGCCAGCAGCCATGACACGATCCGCGCATTGGTCACCACACCATCTCTGATGCGCTGACTGTTAAGGAAGGTCACTGGCTGGTGCTGTGTCTCAATGATGATTTTCTGGCCGCCAATGTAGTTAGCAAAGTATTTAACCGCCCACATGGTGGAAAGCAAAGCCTTTTCACAGTCCGAGTACTTCAACTCAGGCCCAGACAAGAGCTTTGGGCAGGCTTTGTTCAAGAAGATGTTGAACTCAGCAGGCGAGTTGGAATAACCAAAAGGGCACCGGGTGAAGGTGTACTGTCGGTTGGCAAAGGAGAAGGCAAGTTTGTGTTGGTCCGATTCGTGGACGGGAATCGTCCAAAATCCGGACGCAATGTCAAGTGTTTAAAAGTACTTAGCATCTTTCACTCTTGGAAGATCCTGCTCCAGGCGCGCCATTGGCCACCTAGACAAGGGAACCTGTTTGTTGAGTTGCCGGTAGTCAATGGTTAGTCGCCACTTACCATTAGGCTTCTTTACCGGCCACAATGGAACTGAGTAGGTGCTGTTGCAGGGTCGAATGATCCCTTTAACCAAGAGGCTTTCAATGATTTCCTGGACTGGCCCTTGGGACGCCAGGGGAATCTTGTATTGCCGCACAAAAGTCGGCGGGGCATGTGGCAGTGTAGGAATCCTGACTTCATGGATAGTGGTTAGACCACAGTCCAAGGAGTCAAGTGAAAGAAAATCTTTGTACTTTAGCAAAAGTTGTCGTAGGTTTTCTCGCTCGACCTCGTTGGTAAGAGCATCCGCTTGGTCTACGACTCTTTCAATCTGGGACAGAACTTCAGGGGGCTTCTCCGGTGGCTTTGAGCGTGGCGGTGAGCCCGCAGTCTCGCCCCCTTCCCGAACACTTACCACTAGACAGTGTGAGTCAGTGTCAGGCGGCGGATTGTACGGTTTAGGCCTTCTCACACATGCAAACAGTCCTCTGGACTCGTAGCCGATGAAAGAGTCAAGGCGCTGGAGACAGTCCATACCTATGAGCATGGGCATGGTCATAGTCTCACCGATGTAGACGGGTTGTTTGAAGCTCATGGGCCCTATCGAGACCTGGATCACAGTCTTCGAAGACAAGATCACTGGAATCCCAAAGAAATCAGTGACAGTTAACGAGCACGGAATGAGTGTGGGGGCGCAGGCCCTCCCCACTATTTTCGCAGATGCCGTTATAAAAACCTTTGCTCATGATCGTAATGTCCGAACCCTTGTCTATCAAGGCGCCACAGTAATGTCCCTGTTGGACAGTGACCCCTACTGTGGGTCTACCAGTCCCCTCTTGCACATCCATAGGTGCCAGCAGTATTTTGTCAGCCACGGCAACAGCTGTACCTGAGCCGTCGTCCACGGGTGTGTTCTTTATCATCACCACGGATGGAACGATCGGTGAGATGTAGGTCTTTTTCTGTGAGTCAGAACCTTTCAAAACATCAGCCTGCAGCATCCTCGTCTCATCTGGCAGCTTTTCGGCCATACACGGGGTCGCTGCCCGTGTCACCTGAAAATCACGCACAAAATGTTTGACGTCCTCGACGTCCTGCTGAAGAGTGCAGATCATGTTCCTCATCCCAGTCATCATCATTAGGAAATCGCCTTTCATCGCTAGGAAATCGCTTTTCATCGCAGCCAGAAGTTGTGATGGCAATTGCATTGTTTCCTCTGGGCCCATCTTCCAATTAGTTATGAGTTCTTTAATTTACTAATCTTTCCCAGAAACAACTCTTACCTGTAGACTTATTAAAGAATTAGTTACAGGGAAGCTTGATTTTCGAATGAATATTCGGGGCAAAATCGTTAAGTAATGCCACAAATATCACTCTCTGTTGACCTGCCCAAGATGGCCGGTCGAGCTACGAGTTGGGTCACTCAAAAAGGCGGATTGTTGCGCATGCGCTGTCCATCACTCGGCGTCTAGCCACATAGCCAAATCCGATTCTTTACACCGGAGCGTTTTAAAGAACCGCCGCTAATGCAACCGACTGTACCTAGTACTCGAAGGCGTAGCGGATTTTGAGACGCAGAATCGCTGCGTGGAAACGGCTTGACAATTTGTCGGTACGCGCCACCGTATGTCTCACCGGGGTGACTAGTTAGCACTTTTGGCTAAGCTAACGAATGCCTGGAGCGACCAGAACTCAATGGTCCAAACGGACGAGTCCGAGCAACCAAACGTGCGTGAGCGACGTGGTAATTTCTGGACTTTAGCGTCTGCACTCTGGGCGTGCAGAGGCGCTCTTCCGTGTCCAACTTCAGCTATTAGCGAATTAATGCTAGCGGTTGAATGCTAGCGAATTAATGCTAGCGAGTTGACCGGGACGGTAGTCGGGGATCAAGCGGCTGCCGGACGGAAGTAACTTCCGACGGGGATATCACTATCTCCGGTTTCACAAACAATTGCACACAGTGTCACAAACACACGCGACAAACAAGAAAACATGCAGTATTCAACGTACCAGACAAGAAAATACTCCTTCAGTGGTAGGCCTAAAATGGCCGCTATGTGCCACGTCAGCCTTAGAGTGGTTTGATGAAACAGCGCCTCCTGTGGAGGGTGACTAATGTCCAACCCCCCTTTACGTGAAGCAAATGTCCACAACTAGCTGATGGAGAGAAGTTTGCAGACGGGACACACCTGTCCGTTGTTATTTTGTCTAAGTCAGACGGCTCAAAGAGTCCAAATATGTCTCAAACTTGACACAAAGTGCTTTAAAACTGTGTAGATATCTGGCTAAGGCTCACCATTAAATGTAGCGGAGTTGGTATATTCTTACACTTTTATTAAGGTTCAGAGATATCACTGATCCAAACCTGGGCTGGATCATTAATATTTGGACCGGGCCCTTAGAATCAAAAGAGGTTGTTTTTACCACAGGGAATTTTATTCAAACACCTTGTATTGAATTAGAGACAAGAAGAGAGAGAGAGAGATGGGACGTTTAAGAATATTTATTTTATAATTATTTGAAACAATCTCCAGGACTAACTCTCTAATGATGGATGCAGATGAATGTAATGCTGAAGTGTTGATGTGTGTGTGTCAGTTCAGAATCTCCATCTGGTGGAAGCGAGTCTGAGTGCGAGGTGTTGTTTGCCCTAACTGACCGACGATGGACTTCAGGAGAAAGACATGAGGCGCAATCTGTGCCGATCTACGTACCGTGCTGAGACTTCCGTGTTAGATCCGGATGCCAGGTCCTAGGACCCTCCTTGTGCTGGAACTGGTGAAACAGCGTCGACAGCACGACAAACCAGTCTGAGGATTGCCTCCCGGTACAACGGCAGGGTATCGGCGTCACGTAGAGACCCCCCTTATTGGGTCATAGAGTTCAGCTTTTATTCTGAAGGAACCGTCGTCTTGTTGATAAAACGACAGAGTTTTCCAGCTTGACAGTTCTCAGCTTAAAAGTAGAAAATACAGCTGGCCAGTCTGTACTTCACTTAGCCATGATGGACATCAGATGGATTTGAGAGCTGGTTGAACTCACGTTGGAACTACGTTGAAACTGCAGTGGAACTGAATTAAAATGGCATTGTTCTGTTTTATTAAGCTCAGATGTTTATTATTATTGGCGAATCAGAGTGGACAGATTTAACTAAACACCACAGAACTCTGCCATGCATCAGAGAGGAAGTTCTGATTGGATGAGTGAACAATGTGTCATGTGTTTACCTTATGTGGATCAGGATGTCTAGCTCAGTTAGCCCAAGTCCTGTTATTCATTAAACACATAAATCATAACATTATGATTTCACAGATCGGTCACCTGATTATTATTGACCAACAGTTGTTTTGATTAGCTTTATTAGAAATAAAGTTCTTTGATTAACTAATGAAAAGCATTCTTCGTCCTTCTTCTGTCTTCTTTGCTGGAATGTAAACACCAGAAGCAGGCGCACGACCTTGGCAACTTATGCACACTGTCACTGTGTCAAAGGGCAGCTGTTAAGGGCAGAAATGGCATATTCATAACGCTACAACAGCTTACTCCAAAAATGAACAGATAATTATTCTACCGGCAGACAAAGGAAGAACCACAGTGGTAATGGACAGAGAAAAATATAAACAACAGATGAACCAGATGCTAGAGGACAAAAATACATATGAAATACTTAAAAAAGATTCAACAGAAAACATTAAGAAAAACATGAAAAAATTACTGAAGCCACTGCACGAAAAAGGCAAAATAACAGAAAAAATGTATAAACACTGGATTTCCACGGCGAACATAACACCAAGAATAAATGGAACGCCAAAAATACATAAACAAAACACCCCACTTAGACCAATAGTTGACAGCATAGGTACACCAACATACAACATGGCAAAAGATATCAGCAGAATCATCAGCCTGTTAACTTCAGCAACTTCAGCATTAAAGCCAGACGACCCTGAAGCTTACACCATGCTAACTGCCAGTATGCTTTCCAAATCCCTGGAAAGACTGCGTGAATCCATCTGTGATAGAGTTGCAACAGACATACATCAACAGACAACATGCCCTATAGGTTAAAAAAATTGTAAGTCGCTTTGGGTAAAAGCGTCTGCTAAGCACATAAACATAAACATACGTGAGCTGCTGGAGAAACTGAAAGGAGCCATTGACTGTTAGAAGCGAGCTAACAACTTCGTTGGCTAGCTTACAAGGATTTGGTTGGTCTATTTAACTTTTTTAATATGGTCATTCACTGTTCTTTTCGATACTATGTTCTACTCCAGCATGCTATTCTTGTCCTCGAATTGTACTTGGCTTGCACAAATGTTGTACCATACACTTAAAGCATATCTTGGCACTGTTGCTCTCCACTTAGAAATCTTTTCATGTCATTTAACAAACCAGCAATAATGGATTCTAATGTTACATTTGCGAGCTGGAATGTTAGGGGGCTGGGCAAACCCACGAAATTAATAAGATCCTTTCTCACCTTGATAGTCTGGGACACATCTTAAAATATCTGATCATAGGAAAATACGTTGAGGCTGGGTTGGACAGTCGTTTCACTTTCTTTACAATGGTAAAGCTAGACAAACCGCTATCCTGATTCACAAATCCTTACGATTTACTCCATCAAATGTTATTGTGGATCCTGGAGGCCGCTACATTGTTGCCGCTGGTCTTATCGCTAACACACTATTAGTAATGGTGAATGTGTATGGCCTCAACTGGGACGCTGAACATTTATTCTCCAACTTCCTACATAAATTGCCAAATTTGGACACTCACCACTGTTTTTAGGAGGTGACTTGAACTGTTGTTTGAACTTTGAAATAGATTGATTCTCAAAACTATCTAAGTCTGCGCAGGTGGTAGTGTCACGTTCTGATTAGGAGGAGTAGGACCCAATATGCAGAGCACCAGACGATATGAGGCAGGAGTGATATAAAGTAAAAAATCCGTTTATTGTAGGATGAACCAAAATAAATCCAGAGGCATGGAGCCCAAAATCCAGAAATCCAAAAGCAGGCTGACCAAAGCTCAATTAGAGCACAAACTGGGGACTAGACAGGAAGCTCACACAGAGCACCAAAGAACAACGCTGACAAACAACAATGGACCGACAAGAACAATGAGACAAGGAGGGCTTATGTAGACAGGGAGGAGAAATTAGGGAAACAGGAAGCAGGTGTTGTGGAGTGAGGCTGGAGGGAAGGCAGGTGACAACAATTATCTGGATGGGGAAGAGAACCAGAGGAGGGCAGATAAACCAAACACTATATAAAACGCAAAACTAAACCTAAAGACTAAGTGAAGGACTCACACAAACACATACACACATACAATGAACTGGGGAACAAGAGNTTCGTCCTGACACGTGCTGTTGGTGAACTGTATAATGTTTGTAGCCAGTTTATGAAGAAGTTCCCAAAACCAAATTTATGTAAAGTTGCAAATAAGAACTTCCAGTTAACTCTATCAAAAGCCTTTTCTGCATCTAGAGATAATATACTAGTTTCTATATTTCTACTGTAAGAGAAATCTATCAAATTATGTAATCTACGTGAGTTTGTGGATGACTGTCTACCCTTAATGAAACCAGTTTGGTCAGGGTGTATTATGAAGGGGGTTACCTTCTCTAATCTTTTTGCCAGGGCTTTACAAATTATTTTGAGATCAACATTAATAAGGGAAATTGGGCGATAGCTGGTTGGAAATGCTGGGTCTTTGCCTGGTTTTAACAAGAGACTAATATTGGCTGAATTCATGTTTGGCTGTAATCTGCCGCTCTCTTCGATTTCCCTCACCATTCTGAAAAATGTTGGAGCCAGAATGATCCAGAATTCTTTGTAGAATTCTACTGGGAACCCGTCTGGACCTGGAGCTTTCCTATTACTCATGGATTTAAGGGCTTCCTGGAGCTCCGCTGATGTTAGTGGCGAGTCCAGGACTGTAACTTGGCTGTCTGATAATTTAGGAAGTGTTATCCTTTCAAGGAACTCATTGATCTCATTATCTGATGGGTTTATCTGTGGTGAGTACAACGTTTGGTAAAAGTCTCTGAAGGTGTTGTTTATTCTTTCAGGGTCATTAACTATATTCCCGGTTGAGTCTTTAACAGCAGATATGGTAGTTTTCTCTTTATTTTTAATTGGAATTTACCGGATTTATTACTATGTTCGAAGTTTTATATTCGTAGTCTTTGTGCTAAAAATTGTGTCTTTTTGTCAATAATTCCATGAAGTTCTAGTTTAGCTTTACGTAATTTGCTCATTGACTCTTCTTCTGTGGATGCCTCTAAAGACTTGATGATTTCCTCTAACTCCTGAATACGTTTGTTTTCTGTTTTTTTCCTGTGTGATGAGAAAGAGATTATTTTACCTCTCATCACTGCCTTTCCTGCCTCCCAGAGAATAGATGCTGATGTTCCAGGCAGGTCATTATGTTCTAAATATAAAGCCCACTCCTTTTTAAAAAATTCTATTAAACCTTCGTCTTTAAGCAGTGATGTATTAAACCTCCAGTTTCTGCTTGGTGGGATTGTCTTCTTATTTACCAGAGTTAAAGAAACCGGAGCGTGGTCGCTGACATCTATGGGGTGTATCTCAGTGTCTGAAATGTCAGCCAACAATGAGTTGCTGACTAGAAAATAATCCAAACGTGAGTGAGAGTGAAGGACGTGCGAAAAAAAAGTATACTCTCTATGGTTAGGATGAAGAGATCGCCATGCATCACAAAGCCCATAATCACTCATGTACTGTTTAACTATGTTAGTGGATTGCCAACTGCGCTGAGTCCCTGCTGTACTGAGCCTGTCTGTTAAGGAATTCATCCAAAAATTAAAATCACCTCCAAGTATAAGTGGACAGTCCAAGTGTTCGGAGAGTACAGAGAAAAAATTATGAAAGAATGGAGGGTCATCAATATTTGGACAGTATATGCTGACAATACATAAGCTTTGGTTCTGTACAGATATTTTTAACATTATAAATCTACCCTCTGGATCAAAGACTGTGTCCAGTACTGTGAAATTGATGTTTTTGTGTATTAAAATAGCTACACCTCTTTGCCTAGAGTTATAGCAGGCAGAGAACATGCTGGGAAACTCAGGTGTTTTAAGTTCATCTGCGGATGTGGCCGATCTATGAGTCTCTTGTAACAAAATTACGTCTGCTTGCACTCTCTTTAGCTGATCAAAAATCATTAATCTTTTCCCTATGGAGCCAGCTCCATGTACGTTCCATGAGACAAATCTTAGTGCACCCATAGATGTGTGTGTGAGTAGCTAAAATATGACGCCTTCATGTGAATAAGATGGAATAAGTATCTAAATGAATAAAATAGTATGTTAATAAATAACAGAAAAGTAAATAATAATAATAATAATAATAATAATAATAAAGATCCAACAGTGTTTGTGGTTGTATTATTTGACGCATAAATTATGATATTTATTGTGCTGTGAATTTAATATATCTGTGTGTGTGTGCGTGTGCGTGTGCGTGTGTGTGTGTGTGTGTGTGCGTGCAGGCGCGCATGTGTGTGTGTGTGCGTGTGTGTGTGTGTGTCGGGTCTGACGCAGTGTTGGAAAGTTGTGTGGTTGTGCCGTACAGGTGTAAAGGTGCAGAAGCAGGTAAAAAGGAAGGGAAAATACAGATACAGGTTAAAAAAGAATAAAGAACTAAAAAGAAAAGGTGATGGGGTGTGAGGTGGTGAAGAACAGGTGATCTTATCATCAACAATACGGATTTAGCAGCTGTTTAATCCTGACGTGATCAAACCCAGTGAATCCTGATAAGAATAGTAAATGTCTGACCTGATGTTGGGCTAATACAGCCAGTCAGTCACTCCTCGCTCCTCGTAAAGCTTATTGTCCACATAAAGCTTATCCACCGAGATGACAGCTCTCTTCCCATCCTGGATAAACTTTTTACGCAGCGGAAAGAGGACCCGGCGCCGATCCAGAATTTATTTCGGGAACTGATCATTGTTGCTGAAATCTTTCCCTTTGAGCTCTCTTCCGTGACTTTTAACAAGATCCTTCTGCTTAAAATGTTCAAATTTAGCCACGATGGGGCGAGGTCTTCTGCTGTCCCCTCTTTTAGCTCCAAGGTGATGTACCCGGCGAAAAGTGATGTTCTTTACCTTTTCTTCGGGTATCTTCATTTCTGTCTGGAGAAAGTTCTTTATTGTTTGCTCGCAGTCCTCCGCCCCTCCCGCCTGCTCCGGCAGGCCTGCGAACACCAGATTATCCCTCATGCTACGGGCCTGAAGGTCCAAAACAGTCTCCTTCAGAATCTTGTTGTCCTGGGCGATCCACGTCATTCCCTCTTCAAGGGAAGAAACGGACTCTCGCAGAGACGCGTTCTCAACAGCGAGCCGCTCAACCTGCTCCTGGCTGAACTCCAGAGATGTTCGGAGGTTCTGAAACTCCTGGTGTAGAACCTCGAGCAGATGAAGCCGCCCCTCAAATCCCAGAAGCCGTTTATCAATAGAATCTAATAATTCTAATATGTCCTTCCGGGGAGATGAGGCCTCAGGCGAGTCCTGAGGACGGCTCCTCTTGTCCCAGCAGGTGTTTCAGCCTCAGCTGCTGATTTCTTCGGACCCATAACGAATAACTCAAAAACTTCGTCAATATAATTTAACAAACTTTCTAAATGTCCTTCACTTACCTCCAGATTGAGTGAGTTATACTTTCCAGATGATATTTTCGTTGTCAGTAGTTAAATTAGGGAAAAATGCATCTAAATTGTTTGTGGATGTTTGCTAACGAGCTGCCATTAGCTTCAAACGCTGCTGTGTCCGGTGATCGGCTGTCAGCGCATGCACATCTCACACCTCTGCTGCGCCGAATCCTGAAAATCTTTTCGGACCGGGTCGGGCTGGGGCTCCACCCCCTCGGGCCGGGCCGGACACAGGCTCAGATTTTAGGCCCGTGCAGGGCTCTAATGACAGTACCCCCCCCCCCCCCCCCCCCCAAGGGCTGATACCAGACGCACAAAACCAGAACAAGACAACAACATAAACAAAAGACAAAGACTAAACAGGACACGAGAGACCACAGGGCGGGAGAGGAGGGACCAGACAAAAAACAAACCACAAGGGCGGGCGAGGAGGGGCCAGGGGACTCTGGGGGGCCGGCAACTGGGAACCAGGAGGCGGGACCGGGAAAGTCTCGGGGGCCGGCTACGGGAAACCAGGAGGCGGGACCGGGCAAGTCTCGGGGCCCGGCAACGAGGAACCAGGAGGCGGGACCGGGCAAGTCTCGGGGACTGGCGACGGGGAACCAGGAGGCGGGACCGGGCAAGTCTCGGGGACCGGCGACGGGGGACCAGGAGGCGGGACCAGGGAATCCTTGGGGGCCGGCGACGGGGAACCAGGAGGCAGGACCAGAGAAGTCTAGGGGGCCGGCGACGGGTACCAGGAGGCTGGACCAGACAAGCCTAGGAGGTCGGCGATGGGGAACCAGGAGGCGGGACCAGGAAACCCTGGGGATAGGGGGTTTTGGAGGAGGACGACGAGGAAGGGTCTCTGGAGACGGAGACTGTGACTGGAACACTTGAGACTTGGGAGACCGGAACACTTGTGTCTGGGAGACTGGAACTCTCCTAACTAGGAGACTAGGAGACCTTAGACTTGGGAGACTGGAAGACTTGTGGGGAGACTTTAGACTTGGGAGACTGGAAGACTTGTGGGGAGACTTGAGACTTGGGAGGCTGGAACACTTGCGGGGAGACTTGAGACTTGGGAGGCTGGAACACTTGCGGGGAGACTTGAGACTGGAACACTTGAGACTTGGGGAACTGGAACACTTGAGACTTGGGGAACTGGAACACTTGAGACTTGGGGAACTGGAACACTTGAGACTTGGGGAACTGGAACACTTGAGACTTGGGGAACTGGAACACTTGAGACTTGGGGAACTGGAACACTTGAGACTTGGGGGACATGAACACTTGAGACTTGGGGGACATGAACACTTGAGACTTGGCGGACTGGAACACTTGAGACTCAGGGGCTTGAGACAGGAACACTTGAGACTCGGGGGCTTGAAACAGGAACACTTGAGACTCGGGGGCTTGAGACAGGAACATTTGTGACTCTTGAGACAGGAACACTTGAGGGGTCTGGAACACTTGAGGGGACTGGAACACTTGAGGGGACTGGAAACGGAGTGACGTCTACTTCAGAGCCGGAGACGGGGTGAGGTCTACTTCAGAGCCCGAGACAGGTACGTCTACTTCAGAGCCCGAGACGGGTACGTCTTCCTTAGAGCCCGAGACGGGAACGTCTTCCTCAGAGCCCGAGACGGGAACGTCTTCCTCAGAGCCCGAGACGGGAACGTCTTCCTCAGAGCCCGAGACGGGAACGTCTTCCTCAGAGCCCGAGACGGGAACGTCTTCCTCAGAGCTCGAGACGGGAACGTCTTCCTCAGAGCTCGAGACGGGAACGTCTTCCTTAGAGCTTGAGACGGGAATGTCTTCCTCAGAGCTCGAAACAGGAGGAGTCGACCCTTGGACTGGAGGAGTCGACCCTTGGACTGGAGGAGTCGACCTTTGGACCGGAGCCCCGTGGACGGGCTGGACCGGAGCCCCGTGGAAGGGCTGGACCGGAGCCCTGTGGAAGGGCTGGACCGGAGCCCCGTGGAAGGGCTGGACCGGAGCCCTGTGGAAGGGCTGGACCGGAGCCCCGTGGAAGGGCTGGACTGGAGCCTCCTGGAAGGGCTGGACCGGAGCTTCCTGGAAGGGCTGGACCGGAGCCTCTTGGAAGGGCTGGACCGGATGCGGTGCGTCCCCCGGGACCACTGCCGAGACAGGGTGCGATGCGTCCCCCAGGACCACCGCCGAGACAGTGCATCCTCCGGCACCACCGCCGAAGCAGGATGTGATGCTTCCTCTGGGACCACCGCACGAACAGGAGACACCTGAACTGTTGGTGCTGCTTTGACCCCAGAAGACCTCTGACGGCGGCTGCGGCGACGTCGACATGGGGGGTCTTGGGTCAACGGAGGTGTGGAGATGGAGCTGGCAGAAACAGAGGATGAGGAGGAGCAACCCACCAGGGATGAAGAGGCAGCGTTGTCGGGACCAGGTGAGGGTGTGGTGGTTTAGCCCATCAGAGGTGCTGAGACGGCGCCAACCGGTTCAGGGGAGAAAGAGATGAAGCTGGTTCTGATGGTTTGGACCGGGGCAGGAACGGACTGGAGTTTAGGAGGAGGTGGCAGGAGTGACTGGTGGAGGAGGGTCACGGCCAAAGGTGAGCAGTAGCAATCCGGCAAAGTCCCAGAAAGACACAGTCTTAAGTGAGTCTATGTCAAAAAGATCTGCTGCCCACCTCAGAGGTTCATCCCTCAGACAAAGCACCATGAAGGAGATTTTCTTGAATTCAGAAGCTGTTATGTCCAGGTGGAGAGCACAGTCCTTAATAAAATCCTAACAGGTGTCTGGGTCTCCATGATAGGTGTACATAACCCGGGATGTTGGTGAAGCTGGAGGTTCTGCTGAGTCCTGGGGTGGTCGGTCCATTCTGTCACGTTGCGTGTTAGGAGGAGGTTAGGACCCAAGATGCAGATACCCCAGATGACACGAGGCAGGAACGTTTAAAAGTAAAATCCTTTTATTAAGGAGGGTGAACACAAAGTAAATCTAAAGCTGGGAGCCAAAATCCAAAAACCAGATCAAGAACTGGAAATCCAAAAACTCAGGTTGTACACAGAGAGACGAGACTGACAGAACTACAAACACCAACAATGGACTGTCAAGAACAAGGAGACAAGGAGGGCTTATATAGACAGGGAGGAGCAATTAGGGAAACAGGAAGCAGGTGTGTGGAGTGAGGCTGGAGGGAAGGCAGGTGACAACAATTATCTGGATGGGGAAGAGAACCAGAGGAGGGCAGATAAACCTAACACTATATAAAACACAAAACTAAACCTAAAGACTAAGGGAAGGACTCACACAAACACATACACACATACAATGAACTGGGGAACAAGAGGCTGGGGCTACAACTTGACACACAACAGAGATGTAGACAAAGGACACATGAGGGCGCTAAGAGAACACAAAAGGAGAACCTGGAGTGGGAACTGGAGGAGCTGGGGAACAAAGGGACACAGAACATGACAGACACCCCCCCTCAAGGGCGGATACCAGACGCACAAAACCAGAACAAGACAAAAACACTGACTTCCTATTCTGTGTAACTGTATGTAATTAAGGGTGTGGAAACTTGAGAGGAGCTGTGAATTACCTTGAAAGTTTTGGATGTGCTTATGTCAGAAAACTTCAAAAGGATTCATTTGAAACACACACACACACACACACACACACACACACACACACACACACACACACACACACACACACACACACACACACACACACACACACACACACACACACACACACACACACACACACACACACGTCCAGTTAGGAGACCATTGCAATAGTCTAAGATGGCAGCCCTACCAGTCTATTTTTCGTTTGTCATTCCCTGACCTTTTTTTACATTTTTGTATTTGTCTGATCTTATAGTTAATAGTTTCTTTCCACTGAGACCTGCAGCATGAGTTCCCGTTTGATCACATTCCTATAGAACAAAGCCTTGCTGTGTGGAGTAGCTGATCCCAAACCTCTCACAAACTACAGCAATCCACAAACTTTGACCAAGTTCAGCCTGGATCCTTCACACCTTGACCTGACCTTCCTTTGTCTGTAGCTAGGACCTTGGCTGGCCTGGTCAGAGCCTTTCACCAATTTCAAGTGCTGGTTTTTGTCTTGTCCTTCCTGGAATTCTGCTGGTTTCTGTCTGGCTTTATCTGTTTCTGATAGCCTGAACTGGGCTTTCCATCATCTTTGGACTTCCTAGAGGGGCATCCGGGAGTCCCTTCTCCCCTTCTCATCGTTGAAAAAATTTTGTCAATCGCATTGAGAGACCAACTGATCAGATCCATTTTTAATAATTTCCAGTTTCCAGAAAAAATGCAGAAAGCGCCGTGCACCTAAAGACAGAACAAAGAGCCTTGTGATGAGGAGGGAGGGAGAGGAGAAAAAAAAGTGTCTGTACTCTCCAAGAGCCAGAAGAAGAATATATATATAAGAATATATATATATATATATATATATATTCTTATATATATGAATGCCTCAGTACAGTGTCTTGGTAAGATTGATGTGGTTCATCATGCCTCGCTGAGGTTTATTACTAACTCTAGACCACTGACCCAGCATTGTGGATTGTATTACCGAGTAGGATGGCCTTCTTTGTCCACCAGGAGGTTGGGACATTGGTGCACTTGAATTTATAAGACCATGCTTGGATTACTACCCAACTACATCTGTGACTTAATCTCCCGGAGAAACGTAACTTCTCACAGTCTGCATGCAAACGATCAGTTGTCACTTTGTGTTCCATTTGCTCGCACCAAACTGGGCAAAAGGACTTTCGTTCACTCTATCCCTCATTACTTAGACTCTTCAAACCTGGACTAAGTTACTTTGCACTAATAGCAACTTAATGACTTTAGCACCTCAGGAAGCAGTAGCTCAGGAGGGAGTCCGTGTCCAGTAGTCACATGGTTCTTTTTTCAAATCTGCCTGTAGATAAAAATCACAAATTCCTTCACAAGAACATAAAAAAAAACATTAAACAAGATAATGTAACGTCCAAAAGGGTCAATTTTCACCTATAGATTGATCGACATAATCACCTTTCATCTACAGCATAAATGCACTTTCTATCTGGCTTTCCAGAACCAGAAGGTTCTGTTCAGCGCGTGTTGACCTTCCATGAAGACAAAACATTCAAACAAACATTCTCTCCCAAGGTCCTACACTCTCTGCATGAAGGCCAGACGTCAACATTCTTCACTCTGAATAAAAAGGGAACTTTTACAACTCATAAGTTAAATATCATATGTAATGAATGAACAAGATGTTTAAATGAAATGTTTGAATAATATGTGCTTAAATCAATGAAGCTGAAATGAATGCTGCTCTTACAATGATCTATTGCAGATCTTTTGATCAGTATGTGTTTGATTTACCAAGTTAATCGTTATCTGCACTCATACACATTATAATAAGATACAAATTAAGGTTAAAGTTCCCCTCACATAGTGTTTAAAGATTCTTTATTCACAGAATTAAGAATGTTGTATCTGAAGGTGGGCGTGGCTTTCTGAGGTGTTGCGTTTGTAATCAGGCAGCGGAGGCGACGTCTCAGTTCAACACTTTATTTTAAGCTTTACAGCGGTACACCATCTTGTTAACTCTCCCTTTCCTCTTCTTCTTTCCTGTTCCTCCTTCCGCCTCTTTAGCGGCACCCCTGGTCTCACAGTGTAACAGCATGTAATAATTTGCCTCCTTTACTACAGAACTTCTTAAACACAACATCTCCCCCTTTACTCAAAATAATATTCACTCCTTTGCAGCACAACATGAAACCTTCAACGGCATTTTAAACCTGAGGCAATTAGTAACTTCAGAACAGTTTTATATATCCTCATACAGAACTGTAATGGCAAAACAACCCGGACCCCGGATCAACCCTGAATCAAAGGAACAAAACATTGCGTTCTTCTCAGCTGATCAAAAGTCACAGGTAGGATTAAAGATAGGTAATGAAACTCAAATACACTTTCCATTCACAGTCATTTCTCACATCTGCATATTCCTCCTTCATTGTTACCTCTGAACTACTTCATAATAAAGTCTTTTGTCCATCTTGGTGGTTGTCTGTCCCTCTGCAACGTGGGACGTGTAGCTGTCTTTGTTAAGCTGATATTCTCCGCCTCTGTATCAGCTCTTTGTGTGTGTTTTGCGTTCTCTGGGACGAGTGAGAGGCGTGCGGCATTCCATCTTCTCCCATCGCTGAGGACGAAAGAACTCTCACCCGTCTGCTGCTGTACCTCCAGCGGCTTGGTGTACTGTGGCTCTTCTTTTCCCACATGGAATGGCTTTCGTACTCTCACTGAAGCACCCACAGTCACTTTAGTAGGTTTAGCACCTCTCTTCCTGTCTGTATAAAGTGCACTTCTTTTCTGTGTCAATGTCACTTTGGACCTGATGTGGTCATANGCTAAAAGGATTTCTTCTAAAAAAAAAGAAAAAGATTTTTGCCGTTGCCAGATGCCTTTTTTTTAACTACAACTAGAAAACTACATCGTCGTGCGATACAGTCGGGATTTCTGTCTTTTTTCTGACTGGTTATTTTTGAGCTGGCTAGTCCCGCCTCTCACGGTGCTCCTTGCAGAGAGTTACCAGACTCTTTCTCTGTGCAGAATTAAACAGAGGACAAGTCTGGCAGGCCAGGCTATCAAGGTCCATTTTGGACCTTGTCTGGAAAGGTAGCAAAGCCGCAGTTGCCGACCAGTACTGTCTTGAGATACTCCCAGGTCACGACAGTTTTATTGGCATCTAGCGAGAACCTGAAGGGTCGAGATGGTTCAGCTTTTATTCTGAAGGAACCGTTGCAGCAGGTGGAACATGCAACATATTTAATCCAGCTTGTCGTTAGGTTCTTTCGGCTTTAAGAGGAAAGTTACAGATTGGCCACTCCGATAACTTCTCTAGAACGCTTTGAACTCAAGTTAAGATGACGTGGGGCATAGTTTTATAATTTGGATGTTTAGATTCTTGGTCGAATCAGAATGTGACAACAAAATAAACACCAACAAAACCACGCCTCACGTCAGATCTGGAAGGTTCTGATTGGATCAGAAAAAGGAAATGTGTCATGTGACTTAACATTACGTGTGATCAGTCTAGTGTCTAGTATTTAAAGTTATATTACTTATTATACTATCATAGGATTATAATATCAAATAATTAATAGTCTCATTTCACAGATTGATTGAACATTAGCTTCACATGAATATTTGGACTAACAGACGTTATTTGATTATTATTTAATAGATAAATAGTTGTTTCTAAAAGAGTTCTTCTTTCTTGCGTTGTCCGGGAAAGCAAAAGTTTAGATAAGAGCACAGAGCATGAGTGGCCATGGCCCATATCTCATAGATTAGGCTTGTGTCAGAAACGTATGGTTTTGCTTGGCAGAGCAAATAGAGCAGGGCCTTAAGGTCTGACACTCTGTCAGCTAACCTGCAGTTTCCCTGGGACCAGTTCATATGCGGTTAGCACTGCATTTTCCCTGATGCCTAAATGTCCTGCCCACTGACTTTCATGAGCTAAACCCACAACTTTATTTCTGTATTTACGAGGAACCACTATCTGATTTATAGTTCCCCAAGGTGCTCCTTTGGCGGCAGGATTATTCCAAAATCGCATTAGCACACCATCGCGTAGAAAATAACCAGATTTTTCGCCACCAGGATTCTCAGTATCTTGAAAACATTTATTCAAAGTTTCTTCATGTCGCTGCTCCTCTCCTAAACTCAGCCGGGTTATAGTCAGACGCCCAGACGTGAGTGACACATCATCATTTATAGCGACCTCAGCGTCCAAATCCTGTTCGTGGACATGATTGTCCGATTTGTTTTCTCCTTCATCAAAGAGAAAGGATAAATTCTACATTTCTTCCCATTTTCGTGTCTGAGCACGGATTAGGACACAGGCTGGGTAAATTCCTGTTTGCATGTCAACACACGGAACAGCTTCTGACACTGGGTTATTTAAAACCTGTAACGGAGGGACCACATTTCCTCCAGCCACATAATTCCCAAGCAGGAGAGTTACTCCTGTGATGGGCAAAGTCTAACAGCCACATCAAAATAACCTTTTGCTAAATCACATGACAGGAATACTTTGTGTAAAGGCCGAGAAATCGGTTCATCATTTATTCCTTTCAAAAGAACTACATGCCGGTGGCACTGTTCTCGTTAAAAGGTAAAACATCACTGGAAATTAGAGTTTGGGATGCCCCAGTGTCACGTAAAATCACAACAGGTGCTTGATCAGAAGAGGAGTCGTTTAGCTGTACCACACCTTTGGACAGAAAGGGCTGAAAACAGTCATTTACTTTTGAAACACTGGACTGCTTGTTTTGTTTTACAAAACCAACCTCACGAGAAGGGGGTCTTTCTGCTCATTTTTCGCTTCAACTTATAACAATCTTTTATTACGTGACCTGATCGGTGGCAATAAACACATCTATGCTGGCTCACACTTACAGAACCTGTAGAAACAGGTCTCACCAAAGGAGGTCGCCTGTTATCCCGGGGTGGAAACTCACCACTAAAGCCTGGTTCATGCTTCTCCGTCAGCTCCGCAAGGGACAGACACTCACGGATTGACGGAAGCGTTTTGCTCTCATACTTCTCCGTCTCCTGGGGAGTGTTGCAAAGCAATTCCCCGGCAGGACAGCAGAGGGCGTAGTGCTGTTCTGTGGTATCCTGTCATGTATCGGTCCAAGATAGTGTGTTTATATTGTGTTTTTTGTATATAAGAGACTTTTTAACACAGACAAATTCTCTTCATGGGCTCGCCACCTCTAAACCCACGTTTCCTGTCATTTCCATCCACAAATAAAACGCTTGCTGTGCATCTTTTCACTCCTCCAGTCACGGGGGAATTAAACGCTCATGTTTTTAGAGTTTTTTCACGAGGTGTTCTTCAAGCTGCTCCGTGTCTGCCGCTAGTTATCCTCGGCTCTCTTTATATTTTTGAGGGCGCAATGGCGGCGGTGTAGACGACAACGGTGTCCTGACCAATCACAAGCTTGCGTTGTCCGTCTCTACTGACGAATGTTTAGAAAAGAGAGCTCGACTCCATCCGTCCTTGCAGAGCTCTCCAGCAGGCCCGCAAGGATGTTGACGCAGACGGAGAAGCATGAATCAGGCTTAACACGGTGGGTCAGTGAATACTCATCCACAAGTAACGCAGCAGAAGACAGGGTTACTACTTTCTGTTGATTTAAATACAACACAGTTCACTCAGGTCGACATCTTTTGAATTCTTCTAAGAGAATTAATTCCTTTAGCTCAGAGAAAGAGGACACTTTTGATGCTGCAATCCATTTATCAAACAATAAAACTTTCTCTGGAGAACTCAGCAGAGGTCTGGTGTGGCTTTTTATGAGATAACGCTCTAAATCTCTGTCTGTAAGCTTCTGGGACCAGTTCATATGCGGTTAGCACTGCAGTTTTGACACAATCATAATTCAAACTGTCAGAAAGGGATAAAGATGACAGTACCTCTTGGGCTTTACCGGTGAGCTTGCACTGGAGAATCAACGCCCACACGTCACGAGGCCACCCAAGAGCTGCCGCAATGCGCTCAAAACCTTGGAAGTAGCTGTCCACCTCAGCCTTCCCAATGGGTGGCACCAGCTCAATGCTCTTACTGATATCCAGTCTCTGTCATTCTCCAGGGGTAGTTTTCTCCTCTGACTTTTCCTCCTTGTGCGTCTCCACAGTCTGTACAGTTCCTTTTGAGATCTCTGCTTGTCCCCAAGCCTGGCTCTCTAGTTCAAGTCTCCTCAGCTGGATCTTTGTGTCCGCCTCCAGATTCATTCTGCGGATCTCCAGCTCCATTTCCATCTGGCGGCGCTTCTCCTTCTCCTCGGCCTTATATTTTAACCAAGACAAACGGACTTGCAGATGTAGTTTCAAGTGCTCCGGCGAACTCGGAGTAGAGGCTGGTGAAACAGGATCGTATTTTGGCAGAGTTAGTGGTGAAGGAGGAGTCTTAATGTCAGCCGGCGGGGTCTGGTAGCCGGGAGCCGTTTCCTCGGGAGCCGCCGTGGATGGTCCTGCTCCGTCCTCATTTCTTGTGAAATCATCCGCACGTGGGGCAGGGACAAGATAATCTCCAGTCTCCTTGTCAGGCAGCATGTTTAGGCTTTCTAAGGCAGAAATTACAGTCTGTTTTAGTTCCTTTTTAGCCATTGTGCGGGTGCCATGTAGATCAAGGTGCTCAGCCACCTCCACCAGATCGCTCTTGCGACAGGCCTCAAGAGCTTCCCTCGACGGTGCATGGAGAAACTACTTCAGAGAGAACATAATTAATTAGTTGTAATTGGGCTCACCTGGGCAGAGCCAAAAACACAGAGTGGAACCACAAAAATTAAAAACTCCCAGGGTACTTAACCCACACTCAGGAAACTGCAAACAAAAAAAGCGCACAACCTATTTATGGATTACCGGGCAGACTTAGATCAATTTCTGGTGTTATTAAACAAAAAAAATCCCGGACAAGCCCCCATTATGTTACGTCCCCTCCTGAACGTCCAGGAGGATGAGGGGACTAACAGAAAAATAGGTGGAGGTGTGTGTGAGAGGATAAATAACGAGATGGTGAAAGTAAAAACAAAATGGTTTATTAACAAAGGGTGTCCGTTTCTAAAGGCAAAATAAGGCTTACACCAGGGAACGGTGATGAAAAGGTGGAAACTGAAAACGTAAGCGAAAAACGGCTTTTAGCCGAACTAAGTAAAAACCACCTAACAGAAAAATCCCCGGCTCAACGTCCAATGGAGACAAAAACACTGAAATGAAAACTGACACTCTGTCAGCTAACCAGCAGAAGAGGAACTAAACCTACTTCCTATAAGAATACCCTAAACAAGCATAAACCACATTTTAACCATAGCAATGAACGGTAACCAAGCTCAGGAGAATCACAGACTAGCTCTGGATCTCCTCGACTGTCTGCTGTGCTCCTCTTTTAAAGTCCCGTGGGCTGCTTGATGGCTGATTCGGATCAGCTGCTGCCGTTTCTGGCGTGCCTCTCTCCAAGGTCCTGGACTGAGGGAGAGTGAGCTGCTCTGGAAACTGTCCCAGGTGCTGAAAACTCGGCAGTGGGGACAGCAGGCGCAGATAAAGATGATGAGGAAGACCGAGGGGACGAGGGTCGTCACAGTATCTAATTTTATTTCCTTTATTTCGTGAGCTTTTGCATATTTATAATTCCTGTTCCATGTCTTCAGATATCCTCACCATCACCACCTCGTCAGCCACAAACCACGGATCATCTACTGGACCACATCTCCCCGCTCAACCTGACCGACCCGCTCTCAGCTACTCACCCTCGCTCATCTGGATTCCCCTCTTGAGCCCAAGCCTCACCTCAGGCCATTGTCATCGACAGGCTTGTCAATTAACTCAAAAGATGGTTTTCACCTGAAACTTATGGAGTTCTGCAAGGCACGTCTACTTTATATCCAAAACACCAGTCATTTCTTCAAATGGATCTCCTATTACCCATGGCTCAGCATTATGGTGTAACCAAAGACAACCTTTCTACAGAACTGCACCAAGTGCGATGGCTGAAAAAGGCAGCAGGGGGAACTGTGAGGACCACACAAGATTTTTTGTTCCTTCTCCATCCATACAAGGATGTGTTTATTGATCTGCACAGACTTTTGTGTATTTCAATCATGCTGCCTGTCACATCTGCTACCTGTGAACACAGCTTTTCATCTTTACGGCGTGTCAAAACATACCTAAGGAGCAAAAGTGGGGACTCAAGAAACAGCAACCTGGCTTTACTGTCCAATGCAGAACGTGCAAGAGCGCTTGATGAGCAAGAGATCATTGATGCTTTTGCCTTGAACCACAACAGCAGACGAAATAAATATGCTTTCCTATTAATTTACTTTGTGTCATTGTAATTTGGTCTTTAACATATAAAACAGATTAGCAACTCCTTGGAGTCACTTAGCAACTACTAAGCTACTGCAGAGAAAAAATCCAGGAGCCGCCCATGCATATCTGCAAGAGACTGGGTGGGTGTGGTTGTGTTGTTTATTTTCCTACATTCTCTGTATTGCTGTTTTAAATACAAAAAACACTCACAAATAAAGTAAAAAAAAAAGAATTTCTTTGTAGGTGGAGCGCATTTACGCTGTCGCTAGATATTAGTTGTGATAACTACATACGACCACTAGGAGATGCCAAATTGCCATTTATATGACAGAATCCACATTTATTACCTCAACAATTATGCTAAGTAAAAAGGCTGAAAAAAGTTAAGTACACATATCGAGACAAACACAGTAACATCAATGCAACATGATCTTATCCACAGAATTCCAGACTCTCCTCTTGGGTTGGTTAGGTTGATAACAAGATGGCGCCTGTGCTTGGCTTAGGCGCGGTCTCCGGCCACGTTTTCAAACTTTTCTCCACTAACCTCCTCTTTTCCACCTGACTCCTGTCTGCGATCCTCTTCAGTAGTGTCCCTGCTACCATCTCTTATGATCGCCAGACTTTTTTATCCTTCTGTTCGTTCTCGGTCGCCCAAGATGCACTGAGCACGTACCTCCCTCTTTGTTTACCTGAGTGGCGCGCTGGCCCGGAGCCAAACACGATTCCAACCAGGGCGCCTCCTGCGATGTTTATCCAGTCCCGGGAAAACGTCGGAGGAAAAGAGGTAAACGAGCAGAAATCCAGGTGAGAATAAGACTTCTCTTAAAGCGTGGTTTATCTAGTAAACATCGGCGTGATCTTTTAGCTTCTTGTCCTTTGTTTGGCGACCTGAGCGCCACTTCCGCATTCCCACCAGGCCGTGTTGTGGCGTGGTTTCTTCGTCCAAGTTTTTTAAGGTCGGTTTATCCTCATTCCTCAGTGGTTTCCCCTCCTGTTCCCTCCATGAGTTGTTTTTATGAACACCGTGGATCTAACCCTGCTAATTTATGTCCACTAACTCCAGCTGTTTCTGTAGTTTCTGATTCCTCCACCTCACTCAGCATGGCTCTGTTAAATACCCGCTCTGTTAACAATAAGACCTTCCTGCTCAATGATCTAATTCTGTCTAAAAACCTGGATTTTCTGTTTCTGACTGAAGTTTGGCAGCAAACATCTGATTATTCTGGTCTGATTGAACTCTGCCCGAGTGGTTATTCTTTTCTTAGCCAGCCCCGGGGTTCTGGTCGTGGTGGAGGCCTAGCTGTTGTTTTCAGAGACCATCTTCCATGTAGCTCTACAACCTCTGGTCACTTTGCTTCCTTTGAACTGCAGCTGATTAAAGTCGGGCGTAAGGACCCGTTTTACTGTGCTGTGGTCTATCGTCCACCTGGTCCTAGCAGTTCTTTCCTTCAGGAGTTTAGTGACTTTCTATCCTCCACTGTGAAGCTGTCCAGACTGGTGATTGTTGGTGATTTTAACATCCACGTTGATGATCCCTCTGATCACTATGCCATGCATTTCTCCAGCCTTATGGACACCTTCGGCTTTACCCAGCATGTTTCTGGCCCCACACACACCAGGGGACACACTCTAGACCTTGTTTTTACCCTGAGTCTAAATGCTGACAGTGTTTGCCATTGCATTTTCTTTAGCTCGTCAGTTTCTGCGTCCCCACCTCCTGCTCGCTGTCTGTTTAGTTCTCGTTTTCTAAATGAGAGCACAGCTAGCAATTTTTCTGCTGCTTTTGATCCACCCTGTTCTTCTGATAATGACCCAGATTCCTTAACTTTTCAGTTCAACGAGCACTGCCTCTCCATTCTGGACAACATCTTTCCTGTCAGAACCAGATCAGTTCCTGCAGTGAACCCTACTCCCTGGTTTAATGACAGCCTTCGCAGCCTGAAGCGCCAACGCAGAAAAGCGCTTGTGGAAGAAAACCCATCTCCACGTCCATCTGCTGCACCTAAAGGATCTTCTGACATCTTTTAACTCTGCAGTCAGAGACGCTAGGGTTTCCTATTTCTCCAACCTGGTGTCCCAGAGCAAAGGGAACCCCAAGGTGCTGTTTAACACCATCAGCAGCATCGTCTCTCCTGCCTCTCCTACAGCCTCCATCCACTCTGTTGCAGACTGTGAGAACTTTCTGTCTTTCTTTGTGGACAAAGTCAATAAGGTTAGATCTAGCATCTCTCCTTCAGCCTTATATCTTTGCTCCTGTTTCGTTGCCTGAAAACTAGTTAACTCTATGAAAACCTCTGCATGCCCCCTTGACATATTACCCTCATCTTAGTTTAAAGGGGCTTTTCAGTCCATCGGTCCCAGCATGCTCTCTGCTTCTTAATGCTTCTCTGGTCTCTGGTCAGGTCCCTGCTTACTTTAAGAACGCTGTAATCCACCCGCTTCTTAAAAAACCGAGTCTTGACCCCTCTCTCCATAGCAGCTTCAGACCCATCTCTAAACTTCCGTTCATCTCCAAGATCTTGGAAAAGGTTGTGGCTAAACAACTCACAGCTGCTCTTGATGAACATAACATCTATGATAGCTTCCAGTCAGGTTTTCGTAGAGCTCATTCTACTGAAACAGCTCTTCTTAGGGTCTCTAATGACCTTCTGACTCACAGTGATGCAGGGGACTGTTCTGTTCTGGTCCTGCTGGACCTGACTGCAGCCTTTGACACTGTTGACCATCACCTGCTACTGGAGAGGCTCAGAGACTGGGTAGGCCTATCAGGATCTGCTCTGGAGTGGTTCTCCTCTTATCTCTCTGAGCGCTCCTTTTCTGTGGCTGTCTCCAAGTTTAGGTCCTCCACCACCTCTCTTACCCATGATGTCCCACAAGGTTCTGTGCTGGGGCCTCTGCTCTTCCTCCTCTATCTGCTTCCTCTTCAGCACATCCTGAGCTCCATCTTTATGCAGATGACATCCAACTGTACATCTCCTTTAAGCCCCATGAGATGTCCAAGCTGCAGCTGTTACACACCTGCTTAGACTCTATCAAAGCCTGGATGGCTGGGAGCTTTCTTCAGCTGAATAAATATAAGACTGAGATCCTCATCTGTGCCCCAGACAAGCTGGTTCCCAAAGTCAGAGACGCTCTTGGTCAGCTTGCTTCCCACACCAAACCTTCCATCAGGAATCTTGGCGTGACCTTTGACCCAGCTCTCACTCTAAATTCTCATGTTTGTTCTCTTGTTCGCTCTTCCTTCTTCCATCTCAGGAACATTGCTAAGCTGAGTCCCATTCTGTCCCGCTCTGAACTTGAGACAGTTCTCCACACCTTCATCTCATCACGCTTAGACTACTGTAACTCTCTTTTCACGTGTCTGAGGAGAACCTCCCTGAACCATCTACAGGTGTTCAGAATGCCTGTGCTCGGCTTCTGACCAAGTCCTCCAAACACACCCACATCACCCCGCTTCTCCTCCAGCTTCACTGGCTGCCAGTCAACTTCAGGGTTCGTTTCAAGATCCTGGTTCTGGTCTATAGGGCCTTACATGGACAAGCACCATCTTACATTGTTGATCTTAGTCCCTACACCCCCATCAGGTCCCTGAGGTCCAGTGACCAAAGCCTAAGGGTTTTGCAGCACCAGGCTAAAGACCAAAGGTGACAGATCATTTGCTGCTGTGGCCCCCAGACTCTGGAACTCTCTCCTCCTGAGCCTGAGACCAGTGGACTCAGTGGTCTCCTTTAAAAGCAGCTGAAGACTCACTTGTTCAGACTGGCTTTTGTATGACCTTCATCACTCTCTCCTTGATCTGCCCTCCCTACCTATTCCACCTTCCTCAGGATCCACTGATTTCCCTCTTTCCTACTCTCTCTCTCTCTCTCTCTCTCTCTCTCTCTCTCTCTCTCTCTCTCTCTCTCTCTCTCTCTCTCTCCATTTTTATCACAATTGTCTATTTTTTGCTCATTTTAAATATTATTTAATCATTTTCTAAATTCTTTTTTATATTTTTACATTTTTTGTTTTTGTGAAGCGCCTCGGGATTTTTATCTTGAGAGGCACTATCATATTTTCTTCTTCTGGTTGGCTCAATATCACTATTAAAGTTTCTCCAGTGTTCACTGGAAGAGATTTTTAATTTTGTACGTTCATATTTTTATTAGGGTGAATGTAACTGTGGTATGGTTTAGAAAAGTTGGGACACAGTTTTGACTGTGTTACACATTTCTACATAGCACCTTGTATTGATGAAGCACTACTGTCAGGATTTTGAGCAAACAGTGTGGAAATTCCTCAATAAATTCCTGTTTTACCACAGATTCTGCGTCAGCAACTTCTGTTTTATCTGATCTAGATTCAGACTGACCATTCTCTGTAATCCCTAGAAGTAGTTGTCAGTATGAATCCCAGTATATGTCACGTTTAGGGTGTGGATGACGGCGGACCATGTGTGGTGGAGCAGATCAGGAGGCAGGAATGCAGGCATGGATGAAATAAAAGTAGTTTTAATGGTAGAGCAGGAACGACAGAACAAAACAACGCTGACAACAAACAATGATCCGACAAAGACTCAAACAAGACGGGAGGTATAAATACTCAGGGAAACAATCAGGAACACATGGGTGGATTAACAAGGGGCAGGTGAGAACAATAAAGACTAATTAAGGGCAGGGGAGAGACAGTCAGGGAGGCAGGAGCAGATTGTAATAGTACCCACCCCAAGGGGCAGATACCAGACACCCAAAAAAGCCACATAACACTGGAGACTTGGGAAACAGGAACACTCGGACTTGGAACAGGAACACTCGGACTTGGAACAGGAACACTCGGACTTGGAACAGGAACTGGAACAGGAACTGGAACACTCGGACTTGGAACAGGAACTGGAACACTCGGACTTGGAACAGGAACTGGAACACTCAGAAACTGGAACAGGAGACTGCAGCAGCAGGCATGGGACCCTGAAGAGGCTGCAGCAGCAGGTGTGGGACCCTGAAGAGGCTGCAGCAGCAGGTGTGGGACCCTGAAGAGGCTGCAGCATGGAGGACCTGCAGGCGTAGGCCCCGCAGGCGTGGACCAGGAAGTTGCTGAACTGCAGGAGCGACGCGAGGAAACCCAGCTCGGCGGCAGGTACTCGACAAACGGTCTGAGCAGGTGCACATCACGATACGATGGGTCACAGGCAGAGGCTTGGGTGCAGGGAAGCAGAAGAAGGAGCAGGGAGACCAGCCCTACCACCCCGGAGAATGATGGCATGCGTAGGGGGTTTTACTCCACCTAAACCCCAGGATCCGCGGCTTCCGTTGGGAAAAAACAGGATGGGTCCGAAAGCAGGAGAGGAGAATGGGTCCGACCACCCCGGAAAGAGGTAGGATGCGCCGAAACCCCTCGAATCGGAATCTCCCTCCTCTAAATGGAGAAAAAGCAAAAAAATAAAAAAATTTTAAAAAAATCCTCCAGGTAGATGACTAGAGCTCACCACAGGTCCAGGATGGTCAGATTATTCTGTCACATTGAGGGTGTGAATGACAGCGGACCATGTGTGGTGGAGCAGATCAGGAGGCAGGAATGCAGGCACGGATGAAATAAAAGTAGTTTTAGTGGCAGAGCGGGAAAGACAGAACAAAACAATGCTGACAACAAACAATGATCCGACAAAGACTCAAACAAGACGGGAGGTGTAAATACTCAGGGAAACAATCAGGAACACATGAGCGGATTAACAAGGGGCAGGTGAGAACAATAAAGACTAATTAAGGGCAGGGGAGAGACAGTCAGGGAGGCAGGAGCAGATTGTGACAGTATATCACCAGTTTCCAGAGGTGTGGACTCGAGTCTCATAACTTAGACTCAAGTCAGACTCGAGTCATTATTTGAATGACCTGACTTGACTTGATAAAATCTATAAAGACTTACAATTTGACTCGGACTTGAACGCCAGTGACTTACAACTTGAATCAACTTGCATCTGTTGACTTGATGATGACTTGGGCATATTTGATATTTTTGCACAAAAGTGGTACGACATGGACAAAAATCATTAATCATTCTTCGTTCTGGGTTAGATACTGTTCTGCTAAATGCAGCAGCTCTTTGTTTATAATCAGTTTCAGTTGCTCTTTCTGCTTGTTTGAGCAAATAAATGAAGCTTTAAGAAGTTTTATTTCAGGGATTTATTTGTTATCATTGTCATTAAATTGAAGTTGGACAGATGACTTGATTATGACTTGAACATTCAAAGTTAAGGACTTGGGCTTGACTTGGACTTCCACATCATTGACTTTGGACTTGACTTGGACTTGACTGGAAAGACTTGGGACTTACTTGTGGCTTGCAAAGCAGTTACTTGGTCACACCTCTGCCAGTTTCTGAAACCCTCTGACTGGCACAAACATCTGTGTCAAGCCCCAAAGTCTATTCTGATGAACTTGGCCAAGTTTAGAAACCTGAGTGCACTGAGATACTGGAACAGGCTTATTAGACTTTTGGGTTAACAGGTATCTGAGTGGGTGTAACACATAAGGTGAACATCCTACAAAAAGAAGGTGTGTGGTCTCTTTTCCATGGCAGCAATATAACGTCAGACAACAGCAACATCCAGCCTTCTGCTGTCGCTTTTTAAACAACTACCCTATAATCCTAAATGTTTGTAGCTGTGTGTGTGTGTGTGTGTGTGTGTGTGTGTGTGTGTGTGTGTGTGTGTGTGTGTGTCTCACCAGTGTGTTGCCATGGTGACCCTAATAAGCCTCTGGCAGAAGCTTTACCTTTTCTTTTGATGTCGGCTCTATCTAGTTTCCAAATCCGATCCTAGCTCAGAAGAAACCAGATCATGCTCACCTTGCTTTAACATTTCTTCAAAAATGTAAATTTTCAATCTAATGCCCTCATTTCTATTTTCCAATTTGTTTTTTTTTAATCCAATTTAATCAGTTTTATCCCACATTCCTTGTCACAAAGAAGAACCATGCACCAGTGCAGTGTTAGACTGCAAGAGTCCTTGCTTAAATTTTCTAATTTAATAGTGTGCCTTGAAGAGGCTTTGCTTCATAATGTGATGGTGAATAATTTCATAGCAATTTTAGCATTCCATCTGCTTTGAAGGCGACACCATCTTTCATTCGCTAGCATGAATGAAAATGTTCCCAAGGTCTGTCTTTGTCACTGAGGAGGCTAGAAAAGTGCGTCACAATCAGAATCCAACTGACATAATTTGCTTAGCATTTCCTGTCATTGCCAGAGTAATGACGTATTTCTGCTCATGCTTCTGTGGAGAGCAGCTGAAAGATCACAGAGCATAAACTGAATTTACGGAAAGGGCAACTGCTTTCTGACTATTCAAATAATTAGGAATAATATGTATGAAAAATGTACAATAAGATATGATTAAAAAATCATAAAACATTAGGTTTAATCCTTATTGGTTTATTTACAAGTGCTGCAGATGGTGTTGTTTTAAAATGAATCCAAACAGATCACAGTGAATACAAAAAATAAAAAACAACAATCAGAAGTTTTTTTAATACATATTTTAGTTTAAGCAGAACCAACTTCATGTCAAATGTTTCTCGAGGGACAACAATAAAAAATGGAGAGGAAAGAAAAAGGAGTAGAAAGCAAATTGTGTGGCTAAGTCAGAGGAAGTATTCTGGATACTTGTATGGGGAGAGACATTTGGACTTGCCCCGGTCTATGGTGGTACACGACAGGTTGGGCAGACAGGGGCAGGTGTGGTGGAGGCGTTTCCCAAAGAACGGGACCTAGAAGGACCAGAGAGACAGACACCAGACCTGCTTTCAGTAGACATAATTATCCCAAAAACAGACACGAGAATGTCGTTAGCATAAAAGAGGAACATTAAGTTGTTTAGATTCTTCTTAGAAATACAATCTTTGTTTATTTGTGAAACAAGAAAATCCAACGAGTGACAACTCCTTGACAGCGTAGCAATGAAAACAGAGAATGTTTCTCAGTTTTTTACTCATCCAAACAGTAATTTAGTTTTCATTCAACCGTTTTTACTTCCACATGGACGATCCTTAATAGAATCAAACTTATTTTATGTTGATCAGAATTTTTTTTAGTTTTTGTTATAGCTGAATTAAATCACCATAAATAACGTCCAGGAGGTCAGAATAAAATTCAGCCGTTAAAACCATATCAATGAATCTCAACGTGAAATGAAATGAGAACAAGCAGTTCAAATTTTAAGTCTTTAAATGTTTTGCATGTCTAAATTGAAAGTCTTAGGTTTGAAATTAGCCTAAATATTTATGTTTGTGTCACTTTTCAGTGTGTTTTCAATTAAAAAAAGGTAAAAATTAAAGAAAGAACACAGCTTTTTAACCCATTTTAGTGTCCTGGATGATCTTGGTTTGGAAAAATACCTTTTAGGCCTTAATGGTTTCTTTAGCTGAGAAACCGTATAACACTCGTACTTTTCTGAGTTTCACATGCAGGTTTCACATGAAAACTTAATCCTTCATCACCTCCATTTGCCGCAGAAAGAGGAAAGATGAGGAAATGCTTGGGTAAAAAAAAAGTCTCTTCTATGTCACAGGGAAAATGAGTAATCACGGCCTCGGCCCACTTTGACATGCACTGCCACTGGGATAAAGAGAGCAGTAGAAGGTAACTACTAGTTTGTTGCACTTTTAGGCATCATAGTGATTACCACAAACATGTAGCTTGAAGTGATTTTATCTTCTATTTCTCCTTCCTGCTCAAACCAAGGACCAAAAAAACAAGGTTGTGTTTCCAGACATTTTGGTCCCACATTATTCTGAGGCAGCGTAAGAGTCACATAACTGTTAGCTAATCAGATACGATACATTTGCATATCATGAATATTAATGAGCACACACTCATAATCCTGTTGTTACTAATTTGTACTTCCTGAAACAAGAGCACCAGTGCTTTTTTTCCCCACAAAAAATGACTCACAAGGCATTTATTCATGCTAGAGAACATGGAGAGTTTATTGAAAAAAAATAGATAACGAGACCTTCAAAGGAAGGATGAACCAATCAGGAACAAGCTCCAAACCAGCTCCAACCTCTGAAATCTCCGTTTGTGAGATGTTGTTTTACATGCACACATAATAAAACGCTGCTTCGGCAGGAATAATAGTTCAGAGCTGACAGGTGTAGAGGTTAATAAAATAATACTGAAACTCAAAAATGTTATTGTTGTACAAAAGTTCATTTATGTCACTAATGCAACTTAAAAGGAGAAACTAATATATGAGACAGACTCATTACATGTAAAGCCAGATAATTCAGCCTGTGTTTGTTATAATTGTGACAATTATGGCTTACAGCTGATGAAAACCCATCATTCAACATCTCAGGCTGTTAGAATATTGTTAAAACATTAAATAATCTAGACTCAAAGTGTTGCACTCTAATCGGATAATGAATCCTAAACACCTGCAAGGGGTTCCTGAGCCTTTAGGTGGTCTCTTAGTCTAAGTTTTATTAGTGACAGAAATGGACTTTTGCACCAGATTCTCATTTTGATAATTTGAGCTGTTATAAGACAACAGCATCCAAAGTGGTGGCTAACTAATCAGTACTGCAGGACTTAGACTCTTCGGAAAGGGCTTTCTATGCCCTTTATTTACAGACTTGCACATTTGGACCGAAACTGCGGTCGTGACACAGCTACCAACACAGCTGCCTGGAAGAACGTTTGTTCTAATAATTCTGTGTGAAACAAAATCTGCTCCACCTGTAGAGACAAACGCGGCAGACACCTTAGTGACAGCAGAATGGTGCGACATCTCTCACCTTGTGGCTCAGAGGATGACAGCTGTCTTCTTCTCGTCCCATGGGCATGCACATACGGAGACTGGGGATCCATAGGCTTACTGCACAGCACATCCCTCCTCCACACTGGGAGTCCCTCTCACAGGCCTACACACACACACACACACACACACACACACACACACACACACACACACACACACACACACACACACACACACACACACACACACACACACACACACACACACACACACAGTAAAGACAAACCCACATAAAGGCCATCTTTATATTCTTTTATGTCTTAATTTCTTTTTAGATTCATTTTGGTTATCAGGTTCAAAACTAACCCCCGAAACTACCTCCAGTTTTACTTCAACAAATCTCTTCAGCATTGATGTTGTTTTGATGAGGACTTGAGTGACAGCTCTCACTTCAGATGAGCAGATTGGGACACGATGAAGAGGACAGCAGAGGTTTTTAAGTGACAGACGATGATGAAAATCACTTTGTTTTACGGCTGCATGCACCTCAATTTCCATCAGCTCAGAGTGACAGAGCCCCGATGACAGTCTCGACCATCCTGCCTCTGCGTTATGAGTTAAATTTACTTGTATGTAAAATAGCATTTAGATAAAATGAAATAAAACTTTCATTTCGTAGCTTTTCTAGTTATTATGAAGAAACAGATTTTCAGAGTTTTTTCAGTTTTAAAATGCTGCTAAATGCCTCTTATCTGAAAGACCAGTTTAGTTTTAATACATTTGCATTTTAAATTATTTTATATGAATCTTGACTGACTTTTGCCAACAATTTTTACTGAATGAGACTCTCTCGAGAGCCGGCTCTGTAAAGAGTTGTTTCAGAATTACCTGCTCTGAGCTTAAACAAGGGGAGATCTTTACTAATTCCGGTTTGAGAGCATTTTGATTTTATGATGTTAATATATTTAAGATTTTACGTCTTTGTTTTATTTTGATCTATGTGAGGCACTTTGTGATTCTATGTCTCTGATAAGTGCGATATAAGTAAAATTTAGTTACTTACATTTACACTTAAAATCAAGGTGACAATAACAGATAAAACCCAAGAAAGAACAATTAACAAACAAGTCCTTATTTATCTCTCTGCTAGCTTTGACTCACCCCTGTGATGATGGCTGAAGACCCCTGGGACACCAGAATCAGGGGCAAGAGCAGAGGGAAGAAGGACCTCATGGTGAAGAGCTGACTTGCTGTTCCTTTGCCCTCCAGAGTGAAAAGTAAGGATGCTGTTGCTCACAGACCTCGCTGCAACTGTGACGGACTGGCGAGGGAAGTGGCCTCCACACTCCTGAGCAGAGAGGCTGGCTGAGGTTTTATAAACCCAGCCTGCCTTTAACAAACTCTGACTCACTCTCACAGCCAGCATTCCCTTAGGAGCGACTTAAAAAGAAGACCAAGGTAAACTTTGCAATGTGGTTGTTGCTTTTCACACGGTTAATAATGCCCTCAGCTATGCTGAGGCTGACCAGGGATCAATGCTAGCATATTCAGTCTTTCCTCACTTCCTCTTAATATTTGTTTCACATCTTCCGGCTCCAAGGCCACAGTTTTGAAATCTTCTTTGAAATCTACTCTCAGTGATGCTCATAATGACAAAAAATGAAAGAACAGATCTGACGCGAGGCGTGGTTCTGTTGGTGCTTGGTAAATCTGTCCTTTTTTGATTTGACCGTAAATCAAAACATCCAAATTATAAAACTATGCCCACGTCATCTTTAACTCCAGTTCAAAGCGTTCTAGAGAAGTGTCGGAGTGGCCAATCCGTAACTTTCCTCTTCAGCCGAAACAACCAACGACAAGCTGGATTATCTGTTGCATGTTCCACCTGCTTCAACGGTTCCTTTCAGAATAAAAGCTGAACCATCACTACCCCTTTTTGAGTCTTGCTAGATGCCAATAAAACTGTCGTGACCTGGGAGTGTCTCAAGACTGGACTGGTCAGCAGCTGCGGCTGTTCTACAGGCTTCGGCTCCAGAAAGGTCCAAGCTGAACCTCTACACCTTCTGATCTAGACAGGGACTTCCGCCAAGGGTACATAGACCGGAAGAATGGCGTCTCAATGTGTGTTATGAATCTCCAAACCAAAAGCTTAGCGCGAAACATCATCTTCACTCCCATCAGAACTACGTTTCTCCGGATTTGCTGGTTCTGAACAACATTTCACACTACACCATCTTCAGTCTTACTTCACCTCATTTACACCATACATTTAGTGTTAAAGTTAGTCTAGTTTTAATTTGTTTAGTAATAAATCTTTAAACTTTTAAAACTTGACTCTCTTTCTTTTGTCTCTGAGTTAATACGAAGTTGTTACATAATCCCTGCAATAAAAAGTTCCAATCTTCTGGTTTAAGTAGTCCAAAGATCCATAAGATTGATTTCATATTTCCCATGGAATCTCACATTTTATGGTTTATTAAATAATATGTAAATTTAATCGTTACAGCTTCACTAATGACTTCTGATTTTTTAACTACGATTATGATTGTTATAAACTTAAATGTCTTTTAAAAATGTTTTAAAGCAAAAATAAACAATTCAAAATCTTTATGTCATGCAGCTTTCAAATCATTAACTCTTATTTGCCTGCAGGTCAGCATTCTGGGTCCATTTCACCCATTACTTGACACTCATCACAGCTGACTCTGGCAAGTGAGGTAATACAGGAAATCAGGAGTTCACCACAACAGAAAAAGTCAAACACAAATTTTGTTAGACCACCTTCATTATGCCATGGATTTGCTACATACATTGATCCCTTTGGCATTGAGCTTTTGCCAGTGCACCCCAGGGCAACTGGGGCTACAATGTAGCTTATTACCATCAGTGTGTGAAAGTGTGTGTGAATGGGTCAATCAGGGTCCGAAATTAAATTTTTTACTCACCGGCCAAGTTGGCTGGTAGATGATGAAAATCTACCGGCCAAGCATATTTTTTACCGGCCAAAATTCTAAATGATTTAGATCTACCTAAAGCATGTTATTCTATGTTATGTTGATTCCAAACAGAGTGACAAAATAATTAAAACATCAGTTAATAAGGAAAACAACTCTTTTGTCATTTTTACTATTGATTTATTTATTTATTTATTTTTAGAGATGTTTTTATGAACTCTTTCATTGAAATCTAGTCAGACTCCTTGTTTTCTCTGTCCATGAAGTCTGGCCTCCTGCTTCTGACACCGTCTTTGTGCCAAAGCATTACAGCCTCATTTGGGTCATAGTCCTTGATCTCTGGAGAACACAGCTGCACCATGAGAATATCTGAAAGTGTGTCAGGGCTAGGGTTGTCACGGTAACCAGTGGAGCGGTAAACCCCGGTAAAAAAGTAGACAATATTAATAACAGTCTTGTTTTTAAAAAATATATATTATCTCGATAGATTACCGTGGCTGCGGTGTAGGTGCGGTGACCCTTACCAGCCACCGTATTATCTGCTGAAGTTGCCGGCGGCACATGCGCACTTTGTTGTTTACGACCAAAATTTTCTTTGAGTTAAAGTTGAAATAATGGCCAGAGGAGACGGCAGCACTCGGGACATTTATTATCCTCAAAGAAGACAAAGTCGGAAGTATGGGCATTTTTTGGATATTTGAAGAATGCCGAGGGACAGTTGTCTGTGAAAGGCAGCAACGCTACGTGGCCATCATAATGTAGCCATTTTCTCATGACTCCGCCATCTCCAGTTCGCCACTTTTCACAAAATCTTCTGGTTGCCACTGGTCCTGGTGGTTTTTCTTCCAGTTTGACGAGTTTTCTTTTGGAAGGCTGGCTGACTCCAGCTAAAAACTGCCACATTTCACCGCTAGTTTTAACACGAAGCTAACTGCTAACTTGATAAACTGATTGAATGGGATAGGTGGAAATGACGTTGGATGCAGCGCTCACGTTTCTCGTACGTTTGTGTACGTTGCATGCAGGCGGGAGGAGTATCAGAAATCCATTGAAGATGACTGATAAACATAACTAGTTTGGTGCAAACATTTACTCGCCATGTGGCAGATAGAGCTCAAAAATGTACTCGCCAAATGGAGCAATTTGCTCGCATTTGGCGAGTGGCGAGTGTTAATTTCGGACCCTGGGGTCAATGCTTTAGTGTGGTGGAAAGCACTTTGAAATCCTCTGAGTCAGACAGGCTATATACAATATTATCAGCTCAGCACAAAATGAACCACAGGGAAGCAGGGCATAACGAACACATTAACAATGCCAATGTAAATTTAACGACCCCAGTCAACCAAGACCAAGCAGACCGAAGTGTAAAGAGGCCATTAGATTGCATTCCAGAACCATTTTCAGGAGGTAAACATCCGTCACCTAGCAGAAAACTGGCTTCATGCTTACTGGTCACATGATTCAAACCAGAAATCTTACCACCACACTGCCCATTAACCTATAACAGGAGTGTTTCTCAATGTCAAGGAACCTGGCCTTGCAAGGAGATGTCTTGCCTTGATGCCTTGGACCCACCCCAGTTTCCTAGGAGATACGTCATCAGAAATGGCCAAGGCATGTTCCAATGTTCATTTTCTACCAAGGCATCTGTCCTCCGTTTGTTAGTTCTTAAGCTAACTGATCAAGGATATATGGGATGGGTCCTGTTGCCTTCTCTCATTCAAAAATTTCTCTGAATACAGTGCAGTATTTTCAAAAGGATGGCGGATCAGGAGCCAGCAGCAGCTACTTGGGGGCAACCTGCCAGTTTAAATGCAAGTCAACTAATTGTAGCTCTTGGACTTTTATCTAAAATGTGTTTTGATCCAAAGCAGTTGGTTAGTTGCTCAGTAGTTGCAGCTTCGGTGGCTAGCGCATATTAACTCGCTTACATATTAATTTTAGTCAAAATATGCAAAATTTTAAAAGTAAAAGGCTTGTTATACATCTATATTGAAACTTATACATATAAAATATATCTTTACCTCACGTGACGTGACCGCAGATCCCAGAACCGCATTCTGTTCTGTTCCTTCTGTCCATTTTAAAACCCAAGTTGGTCATTGTTGGCCTTCTGTACAGAGCCAGGGGACCTAAGTCCATAGGAGTGGGCCTGCTGGAGGTACCAGTACCAAAGACAATTATCTCTGTCTTTTTCTCATTAAATTTTTAAAGTTAAAAGCCATCCAAGCTTGATGAGTGAAACTAATTGCTTCAAAACGTCAAACAAGATAAAATACAAATAATCATGGTTTAGACAGGCCCCACATCTCTGTTTCTTTAGTGTGTGAGCACAGATTAGAGATTAAGCACATTTTGGCAGTTTCTTTCATGCTGACACGTGTGATCTAATGAAAAAAGATAGGGTGAAGTACTTACAATCTAAACATAAGACAATTTCCTCGCTGAAAACCCAGCAGAGCACAAATGAAGATGAAGAAATGTAACATTTATAGACTGCATCACAGCCAGAACTGTTATCATTCTTAGATTACCTAGCCCCCCATCCTGCTTCCCACTGTCCCATTTGGCCCACCTCTACAACCATGTGGAAAAATGAGGAGCAGCAGATTAGGAGGGTTTTTGGAAGCTAAATACTTTTTAGAGGATCAATGCCATACTGTTTTCTAACTTTCCCTGTCTCTGACTTTGTGCAACCCCATATGGCACCATCCATTGTTCATATAAAATCTTTTTTTAAATGTATTTAATGACCCTAAACTGTAGGGTTTCATTGAGCTGAATGTGGTTAATGTCGGGCACCCACCTGCTGGGTCCATCCAAGAGAACAGATTGGTACAGAATGTGAGAGAACATGGGGTGGAGTGAACATAGAGTAAACATTTTTCTTCTTTTTTTTCTTAGTACAGTTTTTTTTCTGTAAAGACATTGCAAAGAGCAAGAGACAGGAACTGAAAGAGATGTATTTTCTTTAGAGTGTCACAATTCAATTCCATCAAAACAGCTCAAAAGCCATGCCTCAACTGACCCCAGTCACTCATCCATCTGTATACTGGCATGGCACAAATGTTGTCCTTGGCTGTCAAATTACATCCGAGGACAAAAACTCAAGGTGCAGCTGCTGATTGAGAGTTGAGGAAAATTATTCTGAATCTCAAGGTTGGTGAAGACTGACATTGAAAACGATTGTTCTCTAAATGTAAAAATACTTTAAATCATAGTTTCAGGAAATTTCTCTGCATCTTTTGCAGTAAGAGTGTGAATTTTTAATACTAGAGTATCTTCCCTTTTTTACATACATCCAAATATTCTACATGCACATAGCCTGTCTTGAATTTACTCCATAAACAACTGTGAAATACGAAAAAGATTATAGGAAGCAACCCGAACACGCTGAAGAAAGCCTGGACACCCACAGCAAAGGACAGTTTGGGAAGCTAATTTAGTTCACAGTAAGTCCTCGAGACTAAGTATTTGTTAATTAGAGAGGATGTTTTTAAAAGCATTCATCTTTGTGTAGTTGAAATTATTATTATTATTATTATTATTATTATTATTATTATTATTATTATTATTATTATTATTATTATTATTTGTTGTTTTAAATCCACAGAGTCATGTATTTTCGTTATGATTCAGGTGTCTTAACCCACGGTCATTGTAATAAGAAATAAATAAGGACACTGATTAATGAAGACTTACCAGGCTTTGTAGTCACAGTGAAGATTTATCAGTTTCTTTGTCGATCACCGACAGGTGATGAATGATGCTGTAACTCTGCTCGTCGGAGCTGACTGCTGCTATTAGCACGACCACGGTCTTCTGTTTTCAGACAAGATTGGCTCAACTTTCTTTAAAACAAAATTATTGTAGGCCTCCGGACATTTGAAAGTATTTAATTTTTCAAGAGCAAAGGCTCCAGGGCTTTATAGCACGATGAATTGTCCATTTCTGACCTAAAGGCCCTGCTCTATTTGCTCTGCCAAGCAAAACCATAAGTTTCTGACACAAGCCTAATCTACAAGATATGGGCCAAGGCCACTCATGCTCTGTAGATGTGTAT
>SSNQ01034580.1:588491-605585 GCA_006942095.1 Nothobranchius kuhntae | reverse complement strand
ATAGGATCATAATAAAGTAATCAATATTTTGATTTCACAGATCGGTCACATAATATTTATTGACTAACACTTTGATGGATTAGCTTTATTAAAATAGAGTTCTTTTATTAATTAAAAGAAAAGAGTTCATTCTTAATTCTTCTGTTGAGCTGAAAATAAGCAGGTTAGAAGGAATGCAAGAGACCTTGAGACCATATCTCATGCAGACTAGTCTTAAGCAGAGGAAGGAAAAAAACAGTCATTCTGCTCCGTTACATATCCCCCCTTTTCAATGGTATGGTGGTCCGTGCCATTTGCGACAGTTTTGTTTGCAGTCGCAAACGAAACGTTGCAGGTAATTAAACTTTTCTGTGTTTTAAAAAGAACTGAAAGATGGAATTTGAAACTAAACACAGCAAGAACACACCAAAGATATCTATTTTAGAGTATTGGACACAATTTCAGATCCAGAGGGCAGATTTATAATGCTAAAAATATCTATACAGAATCAAAGCTTATGTATCGTCAGCATATACTGTCCAAATATTGACGACCCTTCATTCTGTCATAATTTTTTCTTTGTAGTCTCCAAACACTTGGACTGTCCACTTATACTTGGGGGCAATTTTAATTATTGGATGGATACTTTAACAGACAGGCTCAGTAAAGCTGGGACTCAGCGCAATTGGCAATCCACTAATATAGTTAAACAGTACATGAGTGATTATGGGCTTTGACACAATCCGGGTCTGAAAGTGAGGCCAATGCGGAAGTGAAATAAATTGCAGTTCCACCCTCATCCGCTGGGGGGCTGGTGTCAGAAACGAGCAAATCCTCATTGACTCCCATGTTAAAAATACCAATTTCACAGCAGAAATAAACATGTTTACAGCCTGGTTCCAACACGTTTTTTGTTTAGATTATCTAGTTTACACTCATGACAACTCTGAGGGGGGTGAATTTTTTTCTCACTCTTCTGTTTAAGTGTATTAAAAGCCTAAAATTCTGTATAATCAATGAGTATCAGACCCACATGACCGCAGCATCAGACCCACGTGACCACAGAGCTAGCTCAGTGGAAAGGCCTCAGTAGCCTCAGTCTGAGCCTTGGTCTCGCCTGAAAACTGTTCCTCGATTTTTAGTCTCTGAACTTAGACCAGTAGTTGTAGCGTTTGTGTATTCTTTTTTGGATATTATTTGTGCAATTGTTGGACAAAATGACTTGCTGTGGTAGTAATTGCACTAATAGAGCGTCCAAGGAGTCTCCCCTTCATTTTTTTCGGTAAGTTAAATTATATTTATGTATTTATGTCGATGATTTTACGTCACTGCTGCTCTTGCACTAGCTGAGCTTAGATTTTAACATGTACTGTTTAAACATGAAATTTAAATGTAATAGGGTAAAACCCAGTGCATTTAACATAATGCTGCATTTTAGAAAAGGGCTTGAAATATAACATGTTGGTGCAGCTGGGTTCCGACTATCGGTATGGTCCCCTCCCCACAGCTCGCCACATCTCTGATCGCCACGGCGCTTGTCTGCTGGGTGGGCTGCCGGCTTGTGGAGCTCTCGGATAGAAACCAATGTTTTCCACCCGGTTCTCCCCAGCGGCAGCTCTGCGCATCTCTGATTGCAGCAGCGCTTGTCTGCTGCGTGCTGCCGGCTTGTGAAGCTCTCGGGAGACCTCTGTGTTCCACCCGGTTTTACCCAGCGGTCAGCACGGCGTAACTGTGGCTCAGAAGCTCTGGTGCTGTGCACAGTTAACTCTGGTTGTAGCTAGGTTGCTACCTCCGTTAGCTTAGCTCCCACCTCCGCGTTAGCTTGGGTTAGCTTCAGGTTAGCTTGTAGCTACATTAGCTTCAGTTCGACGGGTGTCGTCATTTGATCCCAGCCTTACAGCCCCACCCTCAGCTCCACCTCTCTTCCCTTTTGTGGAATTGCCTGGGCTTGACGGAACCTGTGACATGGTCAAAATGGCGGTGGTGGCCACCTCCCATTTTTCCTCAAAAACGTCTTATTGGAGTCTATGGAAACCCATTGTCCATATATGTATATGTCGATGGATATCACTCATGGGGAGGATTGCTACAATTAAAATGATGGTCTTACCAAGAATAAATGACTTATTTTCAATGATCCAAACAAGCCACCAGCTGACTGGTTTAGGTCTCTGGACTCCTCAATCACTAAATTCCTTTGGCAGGATAAACCTCCTCGAATGAGCTTAAAAACACTTCAGAAGACCAAAGACAGAGGAGGACTGCATCTACCTAACTTTTATCATTATTTCTTAGCCAACAGGCTGCAAAATATACCAAGATGGTTGCAACATAACCCACTAGATGAGTCCTGGTTAGCTGTAGAACAGACACTTTGCAATACGATAGAGCTTTCAGACTTACCATTTATTAGCTCAAGCATAAGAAAACATGAAGGCTTTAAAAGTATTAATATCAGCACCTCTCTGGCAGCATGGTGGGAGTATCTAAAAATGACAGTCTTCACTAATACCATGCAGATGCACACCCATCTGGAATAATCCAAATATTTTGCTAAATAACAAAATGATTAACCTTCCAGACTGGAAAAGTAAAGGAATTGTATACCTGGAACACATATATGAAGGATTGGACTTCATTCCATTTAACATAATAGTCTCCCAATTTGGGATAGGTAAGAATAGTTTTGTAAAATATCACCAAATTAAATCTGCAGTTAAACAAAAATTTGAGCTTAATAAAGTAGAATTACAAACACCACCAAGGGTATTAGACTTCTGTAATCTCAAACACCCCAAACTACTGTCTAAAGTTTATGACACTGTCCAAAATAGACGATAGATTAGCAATCACTGTTGAAAAATGGGAGGTGGATCTATCAGTCAGCGGCGGCCGTGGGTTGCTGCCTGGCGGCTGCATTGCCCCTCAGTAGGTCTTGGTGGGGGCCTGGGGACTCAGGGTGTGGGGGAGGCGGACCCCGTGTGGGGATCTGGGCGGGGACTAGGGGATGGGATCCTGACTTGTAAGCTGCTGGGAAGAAGGCAGGAACAAATGGCAGTGCATGGCCGTGGCTCAGGGGCCTCAGGTGGACCTTGGCTCCTCTGAAATTATAACAACTCTATCCCATCATGGGGGAGGGGTATGTCCAGGAAGGGGAGGACCCAACCTTGCCTGAATGTCTCATGTCTTATATATTCTGGAAGTTGTGCAAATGCAGGGATGGGAGTAGATATTATGCTGAGGTGGGGCTGGGTTGGTGCCCTCAGACTCCGTGGGGCAGTGAGATGCTGCTGCTTTGGGCCCTGGCAAGATCGGCTGGGGTCTCCATGCCCTGGAGGCATTTTGTGAACAGAAGTGCCTATTGGGGCCAGTGGAGGAGCTGGCTCCCTGGAGGGCTCAGGCCAACCAGCCATTCCACCCCATCAACCCATACATTTTTCTCCTGCTGCTCCTTCACATCATCACACATTCATGCACATAGGACCTTGGGGGGTGGGCAAGTCAGGGGTGCAGGTATGGATCCCATTTCCGCATTCCTGTGGCAGCCTGCACCCCAATTTTATTTGCACCTTCAACACTTCCACCAACAACATTCCAAAAAAAAAAACACACACACACTTGGGAGTGATCGCAATCAACAGCATTTGGCAAGGGGATCTTTCAGCCTCCTCCAGAGTGCCGGTGCCCACTTCCACCCCACTTCCCCCCACAGCCCTCTGTGTGAGGGCTGTGTGGGGAAGTGGGTTACCTGGACTGCCTGCTCACCACAGCCATGGAATATGCCTCATCAACACGCACTAACACTGTACTGGAGCAGGCGGAGGGAGACTAGGGGTCTTAACACACCTTTGCTGTCGCTTGGCTTACAGGGGCTGGAGGCTAGGAGGGGGAGCTGGCCATCTTGTTGGGGTTTGGGGTGGTGGGATGCATTGGGCGGGGGTGCCTGCTCATCAACACCCCAGCAGAAAGGGGCAAACTCTGGGAACCAGTGATGGTCATACCCTTTGTGCAGCAGTACCGGGACCAGAGTGAATAGGGTGTGTATGGGGAGTGTGTATGGGTGTCTAGCCTTCATTTTTGTAAGTCTTAGGTTGTATGTGTATGTGTGAGCATAAGGGAGGGAGTGTGTGACTGTGTCTATGTATGGCTGTGTATGTCAGGTGGGGTCTTGGACTCCTCCCCTCTCCAGGGACTTCTTGTGCAACTACACATCTTCGCCTACCCTCCCCCTGCTACATTTGGTATGGAGTGTGGTGCCTTGGTTTGCCCGAGTGTTCAGGAGTGCTTCCGGTTCAGGGGGTTTAAGATTTTCGGAGTCTGCCTGATTGATCCCGGTGGCTGCCTGGTGCGTCCTGGGTTGCTGGGGGGTGGGAGGCCGCTGACATCACCCGGGACTCTGCCGGCTGCTGGTTGTGACCCCCCGGGGCATTCCTCTGCGCCTCTTGAGAGGGGGCTGGGGCTTTTCTGGTTACAGTCTCCCTGGGGTTCCTGCGCTCTGGGGCAGCTCCTGGATCTCTGGGACTTGGAGCTCCCTCCATCTCCTACACATCTTTGGGGGGCAGATCCGTTGCCCCTCACACTCTCTATTGGACACTCCTATAGAGAAACCTTACATATACAAGCGCGTGAACCAAGCCCCCACAATGCCGCTCTAAAAATGGTCCCATCCCGGAAGTAAGAAAAATTGCAGTTCCACCCTCATCCGCTGGGGGCTGGTACCAGAAGCGAGCAAATCCTCATTGACCCCCATGTTAAAATGCCATTTTCACAGCAGAAATAAACATGTTTACAGCCTGGTTCAAAAAATGTTTTTTTGTCTAAATTATCTAGTTTATACTCATGACAACTCTGAGGGGGGTGAATTTTTTTCTCACTCTTCTGTTTAAGTGTATTGAAAGCCTAAAATTCTGTATAATTAATGAGCATCCGACACACGTGACCACAGAGCTAGCTCCGTGGAAAGGCCTCAGTACAGCCTCGGTCTCTCCTGGAAACTCTGTCGGGATTTTGAGTCTCTGTGCTTGTGAATTCTGTTTTGGATAATATTGGTGCAATTGTTGGACAAAATGACTTGCTGTGGTATTAATTGCACTAATAGAGCGTCCAAGGAGTCTCCACTTCATTTTTTTCGGTAAGTTAAAATCTATATTTGTATTTTATGTCACTGCTGCCTTTAAACTAGCTGAGTTTACCGAAGTAGCTAGCTAACTATCATTTTAACGTGTAGCATGTACTGTTTAACCATGAAATTTAAATGTAAAATACGGTAAAATAATTAATAGGGCATATTTCGATGGGTAAAAGGGTAAAACCCAGTGCATTTAAGATAAAAATGGGTTGAAAGATGACACAGCGCGCCGCTTGGAGGGACACCTGTGCTCCATTCTTTCATCCGGTAATCCCCGACCGATCCGGCGCCTACTTGCTGCGCCTAGCTGCTGCGCGGTCTGACCGCTCGTGGAGTTTTTCATGTCTGACTTTAACCGCATCTAATACTGTATTACGGCGTGAGCGCAACAGCGACAACTTAATATCGATGTGTAAGCAGCCTGAGTGGTAGGGTGTTTTCATCTGAACCCTTAAAACCTCCAGCAGGCTATGCTGCACTATTGACGTGTTAGCGCGCGGCGCTAACAACTTAGCAACGTGACATGTCTCTGAGAAAGCGTAAANTTGCCCGAGTGTTCAGGAGTGCTTCCGGTTCAGGGGGTTTAAGATTTTCGGAGTCTGCCTGATTGATCCCGGTGGCTGCCTGGTGCGTCCTGGGTTGCTGGGGGGTGGGAGGCCGCTGACATCACCCGGGACTCTGCCGGCTGCTGGTTGTGACCCCCCGGGGCATTCCTCTGCGCCTCTTGAGAGGGGGCTGGGGCTTTCTGGTTACAGTCTCCCTGGGGTTCCTGCGCTCTGGGACAGCTCCTGGATCTCTGGGACTTGGAGCTCCCTCCATCTCCTACACATCTTTGGGGGGCAGATCCGTTGCCCCTCACACTCTCTATTGGACACTCCTATAGAGAAACCTTACATATACAAGCGCGTGAACGCACACAGGTGCTCACATGGTGCTCTCATAAGTATGGACTTGGGCAATTTCAAGCAATGTGTTAAGGCTGTGGTTGGCACTAAATGCACTGTGATTTATTATCGTGTGATTGTTCAGTAAAACTATGTTGATTTTATATTTCCTCATCAGGTTGACGCAGTGATAGTTTGCTCTAGTTGAATTGTTGTGTGTCCCCTTCTTTTTTTATTTATTTATTTTTTCTCTTTCTGCAGGTCTAGAAGCAGACTCTTGTTCATCATTGATTGTTCATTTTTGTGGAATGTGCCAGCATCGCACATTTATAAGACACACTGTTGGGGTAATTTTATGCCTGAACGGTGTGTCTTGTAAAAAGGATGAGTGTCCTTATGGCTCGGTTCCGTTGTGCTGCACTGCTGCATAAGCAGTGACGGATGACTTTTTTTTACCCTCTCTCCTTCTTGGGCTGGCATTCTCTGTCAGTGCTCAACGCGCAGAGCACCTCTTGGAAGATAATGTGTCCACTTGTGCAAGATGGGATTGCTGTGGCTCAGTTCCATGACAGAAAGTGCTCGACAGAAGTGAAAGGGTGTGTGCTGCATCTGCATGCACTGCGCTGCTTTGGTCTCGTTTTTTTCTCTCTCCTTCATAGACTGGCTTTCTCTGTTGGTGCTCAATGCACAGATGCCTCATGGACGAGAATGCATCCTCTTGTGCAAGATGAGACCCCCATGGATTGTGGGGCCCTACACACTGTGCATGAACTGGTGGAGGGAGGGCTGGCGCTGGCTCTCTGAGACGGGAGCTGGTGCTATCACGGACTGAGCAATGCTGCAGGGAGTGTGTGTGTGTATTTATGAGTCAGTGAGTGTGAGAGAGAGAGAGAGAGAGAGAGAGAGAGAGAGAGAGAGAGAGAGAGAGAGAGAGAGAGAGAGAGAGAGAGAGAGAGGGGCTCTCTGATGGATCATCTCAACGTGTGGAAGTGATAGGGATGGGGGATAGCAGTCTGTGTCACTTACTACCCATACTCCGCCCTCTTGATTTGCCAGACCACGCCTCCTCAGGGCGCATTTTTTCAAATAGGATGTGTAGGTGGAATAGAACTGTGGTAAAGGGGATGACTTGCTCTTTAAATTATGATTTAATTATTTACTCAATAATTATAGATTTATTCATTGGATTTTACATACTGACTTTTTTCTGAGTGAAGCCAACAAGGCTGTGCTTCAAAAGATACAACAGTTAATTAGTATAGTCACTGGCCATCAAATGGTAAGGGGTGTGGATTATCCGTCAGAATGACAGGTGGCCTTCAGGTCTGTTCACCACAGTTAAAAAACAGTCAAAAATGGAAAAGATTTGATGAACACAACCTCTGTTCAGTGAAATGAAGACAGAACCCAGAAAACTGATCTGACACCTGACCTGCAATCTAGCAAACAGTGAGGAAGTTGCAGCAGACAGGTGAGATTAGAGTTTGTCGCAGTGAGCAGGACCGTAAACGTGAGAGCCTCCTCAGTGTTTATCACAAAGTCCCATGCTTGCTTTCTCTGTGAAACTACATCTGACGTTACCCCATAACGCTTATCTTCAAACAGTCTCCGCTGCAGTTGCCTTTGCTAGAAAGCATCACTCCCTGCCTGGCACCAGAACTGCCAGCCAAGATTAAATGCTTGATTCAGTGCCACGCTACAAATTCAAGTTCTCCCAGAGAACTGCCAGGCACTTTGAATAAAAGCATCCACCAAATGGTAGCTTGTTATATGCACAAGAGAGGTGCAGCAGCCGGAGTACTGCATATTTACTCTCTGAAAATCTCATGTTTTTCCTAATTGACTCGCGTTTACAGCTTGCCTCGCAGTTCCAGCTGACGCCTTCACCCAATTAAAATTGACAAAGATTTCCAGCATCCCTCCACGCCACATTTGTGCATCTTGGAAGTCACAAGAATTAACATGCAAGAGAGGAACATTGATAAACAGCATGGGGCTGTTGGTGCCTCGATTCCTGTTCGTGCATGTGCTCGCATACATATCTAAACGATGGTGGCGCATGCTCATGCAACAAGCAGAGTTCCCCCTCGGAGGCAGCTCAGCCAGTCAGTCCGACAGAAAGCAGCAGGAGGTTGGTAGAAAGGGGATGAATGTGTGTGTGTGTGGGGGGGGGGGCTGACTCCAGGCAACAGATGCACAATTAGCATATCCCCATAATTAGGATGATGTGGAGGGATGACGATGAAGACGTAAAGCCATAGCTGCTATTGTCCGTCTCAGGCAAACATGGAGCTCTCTGGATATTTATGGGAATGCAGCCTCCTGCTTCAAACTGTGATGATGTCATTGATCAAATGCACATGCTTAGAATCTCATGAAAGGTGAAAAGGTTTTATTAGTTTGAAGTGAAAGAGGCAAGGCAGAAGATGGGTATCGATGAGTGTCCATTTGTTTGTTGTCTCATAAGCCACCAGACAGGTTTTTTGAAGTCTCTACATGAACATCTGCAATGGGATTCACGATGGTCACCACAGCTAATCACAGCTAATCCACGTTAACAAGCGCAAAATGCCAAAAATCAAGCCCATTTACAGAAACCGAGCTAGAGGTAGTTGCTGGAAGCCACTCCAGATCACACAGGACCTTTTAATACTGTAATGAAATGAGACGTGCATGAAGGGGACAAAAATGACATGAGCTCCATGAGTTGTCCTACATAGCATAGAACATAGAATGCGTGGTAGCAGCTTAGCCTGGCCTGCCAGACTCGTCCTCTGTCGACACAGATAACTAGTCTGGTTGCTCACAGGTAGAGAGACACGAGGGGCTGGACTAGTCAGTTCAAAAATAACCAATCAGAAAAAGGCGGACCGCACGACACTATAGTTTTTTTTTTTGCTGTAGTCAAAGATGGTGTCTGGCTACGGTGCAAACATCGTTTTTTAGAAGAAAGGCTTTTAGTGGTTCTACTTGTGGTTTTAAAGACACGTTCAAGTCATTTAGAAAAGAAGAAACAGCTGCAGCGAACTTTGCTTCAGACGCCATGTTTATGAGGAACTCAGCGTTGTGGTGTGTGTGTGTGTGTGTGTGTGTGTGTGTGTGTGTGTGTGTGTGTGTGTGTGTGTGTGTGTGTGTGTGTGTGTGTGTGTGTGACGTACGCTGCTGATTGGCTTGGTCAGAATTGTCAGGGGTGGGGTTATTTGAGTAGAAATATACCCAATGATTCCCATAAGATAGCATGGGGCTGGCTGGTCAGGCTAGTAGCAGCTGGCAGTAAACACAGAAAACAACCATATGTGTTAATTTATAGACTATTATAGACGTAAGTACTTTTTTTTTTTTTTTGCTGAGCTTAAGTACGGTTTTAGTAAGGATTCTACACAGTGTTTGATAAATGAGACCCCTGGGCTGAGAGAAATGCTCTGCTGATTAAAATCAGGTGGATGTGAAGTATACATACTTCTAAAATGTTTTTTGCTTCAACACTCATGAGCCACTGTATCTTGACTCAAACACACACTTTTGGTTTAGCAAAGCTCATTAATAAGCCTTTGGTGTGAAAATATGTTTGTTTCTCTAAAATTTTGAGTTTTCTCTGCTTCAGCACATCTGATTGGAATCAGCAGGGGATTAACAGGCTTCTGTAGAGTCTACATAGCTGCTGAACAGGCAATTCAACCTCTGAGTTAGGTGTGCTGGAGCAGGGAAACAACTAAAACATGCTGGATAGGGGTTCTAGAGGACCAGGGTTGCATGCCTCTGGCTCAGGGTATATCAGGGTAAAAAGGTGTAAAATGTGCATTTAGTTTAAACTCTTGCAGAAGAGGTGACAGGTGTGATGCATCCTTAAGAGGAGTATTAAGCCGTTAATTACACAAGAGTTTCTTCAAAGAAGTTTGATGTGCACAAATTTATACAGGTCTACCAGATTTAACAGTTTTGTATGAAAGTGATCAATGAAATTAGGCTTCAGAATAGCAAATGTCTTCTTTAGAACATGCATGAGAGAATAATGAAGAACAAAGAGAGTCAGCTACAATCTCCAAATAGCTGTCAGCTTGGAAGCCAAGATTAGAGCAAAGTGCAGAACTCGCTCATCTGTCTCTGTCCCAAACTTCTGCTCCAGTGGCTCCAGCCAGCACAGCTATCAGGCTTTGTTTTGAGCCCTGGTGACACAGCAGCTCACTTATTCACGTTCCAGATCAATTATTCAGATGGGTTTCCTATAAATATAAGTCTGCTGAAGGGGCAAGATGACCGGGGTCCGCAGAGTGCCGCAAACCCTCAAACGACTCAATCTTTCAGGAATTTCTCAGTCTTTAACATGTTGGAGGATGTATGACTTTCTGAGAGCTGACATTTAAAATTCTGTTCTAAAAACGTCTAAAACTGGAAAATCATTTCTCAGTTATTTTGGGAAAGGCAGGAAAGTGTTCCTGATATGAATGTTAAATAACGGATGTAACACATGATCCGGTTGCTGCTTGGAAAACTTTTTGGGGAAAACCTGGTCTGATGCGAAGAGACGGCATCCATCCCTCTTTGGATGGAGCAGCTCTTCTTTCTAGGAACATGGCCAGTTGTATTAGTCCTTCATGACAACCCAGGGTCCAGACCAGGAAGCAGAGTCATAGTTTAACACACCCCTCTGCAGCTTCTATACTGTTACCCACCCACTACCCCATAGAGACAGTGTCCTGCCCACAGCCAAAATCACACAGACTAAAAATCAGGCTTAATAAAGCAAATCATGGAAATCTCATAAATATTAGAACAAATTCAACTGAGCAGAAAATTTGAAAAATTAAATGTGGGTTATTGAACATTAGGTCTATTTTTTCTAAGACTTTGTTAGTTAATGACTTGATTTGTGATAATCAGATTCCTTTGCTCTCTCACACAGAATCCTGGCTGCATCAAGAGGACTATGTTAAATTAAACGAGTCGACTCCTTTTAATGATTAAAATCATCATATTTCTCGAAGTACAGGGCGAGGAGGAGGAGTAGCAACCATTTTTTAATCAATCCATGGACGTAATTTTCACTTTAGAAGTGGGGGGGACACGGGGTGGGGTGGGGGTTGGGGGGGTATCTTTACGGTATGTTCTAATGGGAAACAGGTTTCAACACAAACGGTTGTTTTCTGCTTGGTTCTAGAGCTCAACCAGTGTCAATTCAATATAGCGTAATATTGTTTTTGGATGGTAAAAAGTGCAGGGGTCAAAACCTGACTTTGGAAAAAGTGGGGGGGGGGGGGGGGGGACATGTCCCCCCGTCCCCTCCCAAAATTACGTCCATGAATCAATCCCTTACCAATTAATAGCTACAGTTCTTTTGAGCATCTTATTCTTAGTTTTCCTTATCCAGATTGCAAAACTGTAAAACCACTCTTGTTTGTAATTTTGTATCGTCCACCAGGCCCTTACTCTGAGTTTTTGGATCAGATCTCTGATTTTTTTTTTAATCTGATTTGGTGCTAAATACTGATATGGTCATTGTAGTGGGGGATTTTAACATTCATGTGGACATTGAAAATGATAGCCTCAATGTAGCCTTTAGTAATATCCTAGACTCAATTGGTTTTACCCAAAGAATACATAGCTCCACCCACTCCTGCCATCATACATTGGACCTTGTGCTGACTTATGGCATAGAGTGTGAAGAAATAATGATCTTTCCACATAATCCAGTCCTCTCGGACCACTTTTTGATACCCTTTGAGTTTTTATAACGGAGTTCTCAAGGCATGAAAGTAAATTTCACTATAGTCGGTCTTTATCTGACAACGCTGTTGCATCTTTTAAATCAACTGTTCCATCTTTACTGTCTTCTGCATCTCAGAGGAACATAGCAGAGGGCAATATTTTCATTTCTAGCCTTTCACAAATTGATGCTTTAGTTTATCATGTTAATTCCTCTTTACGTGGCATTAGATGATGTTACCCCTTTAAAAAAGAAGGTAATTAGGGACAGGAAGTTGGCTCCCTGGTTTAATTCTCATTTACAAACTTTAAAACAAAACTCTAGAAAATTGGAGAGAACATGGCGCTCTACACACCATGAGGAGTCCTACTTATCCTGGAAAAATAGTCTTGTGCTTTATAAAATAAGCTTCAACAAGCTAGAACTGCTTATTTTTCATCACTAATTGAAGAGAATGAGAATAATCCTAAATTTCTTTTCAGTACAGTTGCTAAACTTACACAGAATCATAGCTCTGAACCATCTATTCCCTTAGCCCTCAGCAGCAAAGACTTTATGGGATTTTTCACAAGTAACATTAATTCTATTAGAAACAAAATAATTAGCATCCTTCCTAATGCGATTTCTTCTTCCCCAATAAGCAAGGCAGCATCAGAGGTGACTGTAGAACCTCATCTGTGTTTGAACCATTTTGATCCAGTTGAGCATTCAGAGTTATCAAAAATATTAGCTTAATCCAAACATTCAACTTGCATTTTAGACCCAATCCCAACCAAATTATTTAAAGAAGCATTTCCTTTGGTTACTGCCCCCATTCTAGATATAATCAATCTATCCTTAGTAAATGGATACGTACCACAGGATTTTAAGGTTGCTGTAATCAAACCTTTACTTAAGAAGCCTTCTCTGGATCCAGATGACCCAATGAATTATAGACCAATATCTAACCTCCCATTTTTATCCAAAGTCCTGGAGAAAATAGTGGCCATCCACGTATGTGAGCATTTAAACACTAATGATCTGTTTGAAGAATTTCAGTCTGGTTTTAGAGAGTATCTAAACATAGAATGTAGAACATTTTTATTTGATCAAATCAAATCAAAGCTTTATTTATAAAGTGCCTTCCCTTAAAAAAATCTTTTAAGCCTATTCTTAAAAGTAGACAAGGTGTCTGCCTCACGGACTAAAGCTGGGAGTTGGTTCCACAAGAGAGGAGCCTGATCTGCCTCCCGTCCTATTTTTAGATATTCTGGGAACCACCAGTAGACCTGCAGTCTGAGAGCGAAGTGCTCGGTTAGGAACATATGTAACAATCAGATCACTGATGTTTGATGGAGCTTGATTGTTAAGAGCTTTATCTGTGAGAAGGAGGATCTTAAAATCTATTCTGAATTTAACAGGCAGCCAATGTAGGGAAGCCAAGACAGGAAAGATATGATCTCTATTTTTAATTCTCATCAGAACTCTAGCTGCAGCATTTTGGACAAGCTGAAGACTTTTAACTACATTCTGTGGACTTCCTGAGAGTAATGAATTACAGTAATCCAGTCTTGGTGTAATAAATGCATGAACTAGTTTTTCAGCATCACTCCTGGAAAGGATGCGTCTAATCTTAGCAATATTCCGAAGGTGGGAAAAGGAAATCCTACAACCCTTTGGGATTTGAATTACATGTCCTGGTCAAAGATAACACCAAGGTTCCTTACTTTGTTCTCGGAGACTCAGGCCCTGTCCACACGTAGCCGGGGATCTGCCAAAACGGAGATATTTTTCTACGTTTTGGCCTGTCATCCACACGAACACAGAGTTTTTTCACACGAAAACGGATCTTTTTAAAAACTCCGGCCAAAGTGAAGATCTGCGTTTTCTCCGTTTTGGGTGTCTGCGTGTGGACAGACAAAACCGGAGTTTTAAGGTCTGCAACGTCACTTTCCGCGACAAAAAATGCTGACATCACGTGTGCGACCTGTGTTTACACTAGCCGACATCATGGAAGCCCTCAAAGCTGCGCTCGCTTTATCAATTGTCCAAGCGTTTTTTGCTTGTTTGTTTTTGCAAGCGGAATTACTGCTCCTTGCGGAAGACCACAGACGAAGGACGAGGTTAAGAACGGGGGAGGTACTGGCATGTCCTTAACAACGTATTTATCTGGGTACGTGTGGACAGTTTTTTTTAAAAACGAGGTGGTGTGGATGCAAGTTTTTGGAGGGGCGGATATTCGTTTTAAAAAAAAACCCGGCTACGTGTGGACTAGGCCTAATTTAGTGCCATTCAGGTCAGGAGATTGACTAAGCATGCTCAGGATGTGATGTGAAAGGCTAATCCAGAACACGCTAAGGTGCTTGGACATGTCTCAAAGCAAAATGCAAAAATGCCACATTTAGTAGATCGTGAAATGTAAATTAGTCAATTTGCATCTGATCTTCAGTTCAATGGCAGTTTTTATAAGTAAAGCCACTGGGGTGTCCAGAGTGTGGCCCATGGGCAGTGGCAGCTGTTCCACAGGGTGTGCTACAGGGAGAGAAAAAAAATCTAAAATATAAAAAATATCTACAATAAATGTTATTATATTTACAGTTTTGTTTAATTGTTACATGCTACATGCAATCTGGTTTATTTACACATCAATTTGACCAGATGTCTGTCATTAAACAGTGAATATCCTCCACCAGACTCACCAATACATCACTGTAAAATGTGTTTATTTGTTCCCATTTGTGAGATTATAATGTATAAAACCAGATATCTACTTTTACTTTTTTAAATGTTGTGTTAGTGTCACCTACTAGTGGAATTGAGAATTGCACTAGGAGGTGTGAATTATTTAAGCAGATGATTATTTGAGACACACAGGCTGCTGGATACTAAAAACTCAAGATGGAAAACAAAATAATGTCAAAACAAAATGTGAAAAAGTACAAAAATGAACATTATGAACTCATGTTGCTCACTGTATTTGACACTGATGGCTCTGTAAATTAGAAAATTGACTATCTGTAAAACTGGGTATTTGGATAAGGAAAATGAATGATTGTTTTGGAATTGTACCCATTGTCCAGCTGTTTATTTGCATCCTCATGGGCTAGCAAGGCAAATCAGCCACTGCCCATCAGCCATTTTAGCTTTCAGAGTAATTTTGTTCTGCAATCAAAGACTAGCATAGTTCTCGCTCACCAGCAGAGGAGCTTCAAGCTGATTAATGTTTATTTTCACAAATAAAAAATCTAACAATAAAATGCTAAGATATAAAACAAGTACGACTGCTGTACAGACTGACACCAGTCGATGCAATCTGTTGGGTTCCTTATATAGGAAACTTTTTACTGGTTGGCGTAATGAACTGAACTGCATTGTGATGTTTACTTTTAAGTGTTTCGAGATGACGCTTGCGATTTGGCAACAACGAATGCACTGAACTGAATATAATTATGTAATAAAAATGAAGAAAGTGTGGGACTACATGGTGGCACAGTAGGTAACAGTGTTCACTTGCAATGAGAAAGTTGCCGGTTTTAAATCGTCCCTAGATGTGAGTGATTGTGTGATTGGTTGTTTGTGTCTGTGTTTCTCTGCGAAGGGCTGGAGACCTGTCCTGGATGTCCCCTGCCTGCTGAGGACTGCACCAGCTCCTGCTGAGGAAAAGCAGTTCAGATGACGGATGGATGAGTGAAACCGCTAGGCTCAACAGAGATTTGTAGATTCTTTTCAACAAAAATCCTAAAACTTTTCACTTGACCGTTTCATTTTAATAACTAAATAACGCATTTTGCATTATCAAATTGTTTAATTGTTAGTGACTCTGACGCTAGTGGATCTTAGTCAAGACCTTCTGGTACAATTTATCACTTTTAGAAACCGCACCATGTAGTTGTTGTGATCTGCAGCCTAAACGAGAGGTTGCTCCATCTTCCTGGAAAGTCATAATCGGGATGTTATTGATAGGCATCCATGTAAATGAGTTAAAATTAACACTTATTCAGGTGGAACCAGGCAGACAAGAAGAGAGGAAACAGGGTGAGGAGCCTCCCACAGGTCTACATGATGCACCCTCAGCAACAAAACCTCACCCTGGTCTCTAAGTGAGGAGATTACTTTTGTCACACTGAGTCAGACGGAGACGATCATCTCAAGCACAGAAGCTGATTTGTCTTCACCATTATGTCCCACAGAACTAGTTAGAGTTAAAAAAATCAGTTTAAGCATCAGACAGCCGCTCCAGTCAAGAGCCTGTGTGTCGTCAAAAGCATCACAAGTGGCACATGATGATGATTAACACACCAGTTAGACATCTGCTGTGTTTCCCCCGCTGTCTCAACTAAAAGCTGCTTACAATTAAGAAGAAATCTCAAATGAGCAAAGGGGTGCACTTCATCCATGTAAATGGCCAGCGTTCAACAGAGGGGGACCGATTCGGGCACGGCAGCTCGGCCGGTAGCCTGGGATTGTTTCTGCAGCCGAGGCTCGGGGAGCTTGTCATATCTGATTAAGTGGAGGGAGCTGCAGAGACCAAATGAGCTGAACAGAGGAGAAAGAACCAGGAGCGACATTACCACTGGGTGTCACCACTGATCAGATCAGATCACCGCTCTCCTTCACCCCCCACCCCCCACCTGACAACTCAATCAATGGCCCAAGAGTTCCCAGGATCAGAGCTGCTGTCACAACAGGCTCCAGAGCTCAGGGAGCATCACAGCGGCAGCAGCAGCACTGATCCATTCAGAGGTCCGGCATCACCCAAGGAGTTTCACCACTAGATGGCAGAGTTGCACTATAAAACATCTAACAGGCCGCTCACTCACCTGCTGTTTGATTTGTTCTGTTTTATCATAGACTGTAACGTTTGTATTGAAATATGATGCCATTTTAAGCCCTAAAGGCCTTTATCAGTGAGTCAGGAAGTGGATCTAGAGAAACGAGACAATTTGTGTCTGTTTATAAGAGGCATCGCTTCAAAAGGTGCGATGTTTGAGTCTGGTCATTCAGACCCAATGGTTTTTAAACGTGGGGCATGAATAACTAGTGATTTCTCACTGTTGATATAGATGTTACCACATTTATCTAATCAGGTCCCTTTTATGTCATAAAACTTTGAAGTTCCAGAATCGAAAATGAATGATATGACAGTTAAAATACTCACTGGGCAGATGGTTTAATACGAGGTGTTTCAGTTGCCCTTTGATGTGTGCAGTGCAGGCGTCTGGTTCTGATTGCACACTTAGCCAAAGTCAGCTTCCTTCCAGCTCCCCTGCTGTGCAGGTGAGAACTAAACTGGGATTACTGGTTGGCTGAGAGTCAAACACAGGATAGGGTCCACCGAACCCTCCTCGCTTTGTCCTCCTCCTCTTTAGAAGGTTGATGGACAGAAATCTGCCAAAAGAACAACAAAACACACTCTGAAG
>SSNQ01034580.1:542860-572105 GCA_006942095.1 Nothobranchius kuhntae | reverse complement strand
CTGTAACAGTGATGGTGGGTTTTACTCACCGGACATCAGCTGCAGCTGGTGGCACGTTGTCCCAGTCTAACTTATCTGCATTTATCTTATCTTTGGTCTTTTTCAGTTGATACAACTACTCCTGTTAGCTGCACAAATGAAATGGGTGGTGCATCACACACACTGTTTAATCCTATTAATAATTGGGCAGCTCACTTGCTTAAAACACTGAGTTCAGTTAGGAGGTCAGAAATGATTACAAGATCCGAGCTGACATGCAACGATGAACCATTTTTCAACAGTAATTAGGCTAAATAATACAGTAACACTGAAGCAGAGGGCTAAATCAGCACAAACATGCTGCAAATTAAAGGATTTATTCATTCAGGACATCCTAATTTCCCAGATATCTTTCACTTTATATTCAGCATCACTGAAATTATATACAAATTTAGACTCACTTGCCATTTTATTAGCTACACCTTGCTACTAGCAGATTTTGAATTCAGAATCACCTAATTCATTTTCTCAAGGTGTCCTTGCTGTCCCTCAGAGGTTCTGGTCCATAATCACACATCGGCATCACATACGTAGCTCCATGATATGATCCTCCTGTTGCTCCACATCCAAAAGATTCTGGACTGAGATCTGGTGTTGGAGTCCAGTGAACTTATGGTCATGTTCTAGAAACCAGTTAGAGGTGATCTGAGCTTTGTGACATGGTGCAGGATCCTGCTGGAAGTAGCCATCAGAAGATGGGTTCATGTGGTCATAAAGGGGCAAGCAAGGTCGGCAACAATACTCAGGTAGGCCATGGTGGTTAAACCAAGCTCAGCTGGTTGTAGGGGGTTTTGGACTAGTCTCTGCAAACCCCAGAAACTGACGTTCCCAACCATGCCACACTCCATGTCTCTTCAATTCATTTTTTCCCTAAATCGGAAGCTCGGTTTAAACCTTAGCAAGTCATCTCCATCACGTCTAGACGTTTAAATGTGTTGTTAATATGTTTGTGTTATACTGAAAAACACTAGTGAATGGGTGTATCCAATAAAGCAACAGATGAGTTTTTATATTCATGCATGCACCTGAGCAGTTATTGTTTCATTCATTTATGATCTCAGATGTTTTACCAGTGAGCCCCGAGGATGATCTGTGATGGATGTCAGAAGCTGAGTTTTTGACCTTTGCAAGCCTCCCGACGCGACAAGGTTTATCAATAATTCATAGCACCACCAGTAATGTTAACACTGTCCTTAAGCATACTCATTATGTATCTCACACACATTCAACATGCATACAAAGACTCTGTACTTCCTTTTCAGCTCACAAATAGTGCTCTGAGGTAAGACAACGATCCTTATTATCTTGTATCATCTTGATGAGCTGGAGGTAATAAGAGAGAGCAGCAGCTCCAGAGATGCTTTCATACTTCCACAGATGCATGGGATCCTCTGCAAAGAGCAATTTTCTGTTCTGTTTAGCTCTTGGCGCAGAATGGAGAAAAAAAGAGATATGTTTCAGTCTTTCATGCAGACAGACTGGAAAAAGAAGTAAACTTCTGCAGATGCTCTCTTCCATTTTATGAGCCCAGACCGAGGCTGCTGCTCAATAAATCCTTTATCGTTGGGCTTTTATAGGGAGATTTGATCTCAGCAGATGGACTGGGAGGAGGCAAGGGTTCTTCACGTGGAGTTAACTCAAAGCCCATCATCATGTGGGTGTGATGATGCTTGTGGCTGAATGATGCTCACCCGTGTGGTGAGTAATCGCAGCTCCAGCTCGGAGCTTGCCCAGGCTCCGGTGTGGGCTGTGGTGTGTGTCAAGAGTCCGACTGAGATGTCTTCATGAGTTTTACCACCAAAACATCATTAGAGTGAAACCACATAAGTAGACATAAATAGACATTTTAGATATGAGCTGTTACTGATGCTCGGCCACAATTACATCTCTGGTACATTTATTAGCTTACAGTGGAAGTGGAAGGCCTTTTGACTGATAAAGAAAGACTACTGGCATTTTTGTTTCCCTGTAAAAACTGTTTCCTTCTCTTGTGATCCTGTTCAGAGCTGAAAGCTGCACACAACGCCTTTGCGATCCCCTGTCTTGTTTAGAGGATGGTCCATCAGGTTTAACAGAAAGTCTAACTCCTCACTTTCTAGGAAACAAGCATGTTAAGGCAGGTTGATACCTGTACCTGCCTGGGCTGTTGATGGACAGGATGTGCTTTACGTATAAAGCTGGCCTAACATGGTGAAGGCTGCTGACAATGATGATGTAAAACCAATGGCTGCCAAAGTCTGGATAAACGAGGAACAAAGTGACTGTTGAGTGATTTGTCGAGCAGGGGTTTGCTGATAAACGAGGAAGAAGACAAGTATCAGACCAGACCACAAGCTATGGATCTATCCATAACCATTTTTTAAAAAACAACGTTGTTAATTTGCCGCAATACCGTGGCGCATCAGGAAGCCTAAGGTTGTTTAGAAGCGGTCCGACCGTGGCAGTAATCCAATCGGGTCTTTTTCACAAAACATTACGCAATGGCGACATAAAGGGAGTATCGAGGTGGTCTCTGCGCTGCTGTGGACTTCCGTTTATCTTGGACATAACTTGCTTTTTATTGCGATCGAATTCATGCTCATTTCGGGGCATTTTTTTCAAGCCGCCCCTAAAGGTCCCCCACAGTCCCCGTGCAGTCTCTGGTGATCTGACCTCCAGCTCTAAAGAAGAGAAGCTCCGGGAGCACTGCATTGCTCCATATTATCATCTCAGCTGATTCTGTTTACAAATGTGAACCTTACTGCCCGTTTTTACTTTCATTTTCAATATAGTTCCTTGCCAGAGCTCGCCACCAGTAACTCCCCATGTGATCATGACACCACCTTCTGTTGCGCCAAGGTGCAATCGCCATGAAGGCAGACTATTACCGCAATATTATTACCAAACAAGGTAGAACGAATGCTGCAAAATTCGTGCAGCCATAGAGAAAAAGAAAGCTTGGTTGCATCTTTCAGTCTGGCTGATCAGGTATCAGTTCAAACTTGTTTTAATTTTATTCCATCCCATCAAACAGACATTTCATTTTATGGCATGAAAGCTGCCTTTATGTTAGTTTTTGCCTTTACTGCTTGAACACTGACCTGAAAGTTGCTTTCTTTTTATTATATACTTCATCTCTCAAGGGGGAGATTCAGCCCTGGTGCATGTAGGTTAAGTATCAGGCCTCAAGGATGTTTGTAGATGTGTGACCTGAGGGCAAACCACAAGATCCTGCTTGGTCTGAGAAACTGCAACTTTATATTTAAGGTTTAGGTAGGGAAAAAAATATTGTACACTCTGCGGTTAGTCTAATCCAAGCTGGGAGCTTGAGGGTTCTGTGCAGTATCTTAGCTGTTCCTAAACACTTTAGCCACTCCTCCAGTTTGGGGGTTACTGCCCCCAAGTGCCCCAATGACCACGGGCACCATGGCTGACTTCTGTTGTTTGTCCACCACCACAGTGTCGGCTTGGGAAAAGCTTTGATGTCAGACACAAACACTGGGTGACTCGCGGACATGCTACCCACTGAAATTTTAAGGAACACAACAGACGACAAGGTCGTTTGGCTTGGAGAGTAAGGACTGATGTCCACGGCGCAGGGCATGACTTTTAAGACACGACCCTGTCCGGCCGCAGTCAAGCGGACTCGCTCCAAAAGAGAACGGGGCATGATGGTGACGTCTGAGCCAGAGTCCAAGATGCCTTCACAGTCAAGCGGCCCCTCAAGGGTCGCCGGAATGTGAGGTTTCTCATTAGGACCCTCACGGAGAATATCACAGAGAAACCTTAGTGGAGATTTGTCTGGCGAGCAAGGATTACCGGAATTGGTGGCAGGTGCTTTGGATGCTAGAGGGCATGCGCTATCAGAAGCGACCACACCAGACCTCGCTGAGGACACATATTCAAGTTCAATTCAAGTTCAATTCAAGTTTATTTATATAGCGCCAAATCACGACAAGAGTCGTCTCAAGGCACTTCACATAATAAAAATTCCAATTCAGGTCAGTTCATTAAGCCAATCAGAAATAATGTTTCCTATATAAGGAACCCAGCAAATTGCATCAAGTCACTGACTAGTGTCAGTGACTATACAGCAATCCTCATACCAAGCAAGTATAAAGCGACAGTGGAGAAGAAAACTCCCTTTTAACAGGAAGAAACCTCCAGCGGATCCTGGCTCAGTATAAGCAGCCATCCTCCACGACTCACTGGGGATCGAGAAGACAGAGCAGACACACACACACACACACACACACACACACACACACACACACACACACACACACACACACATGTCACCGAACGCACCGTTGTGGCATGTTTCGCCTCTGTAGGACCCGCCACTACGACTGAGTCACATGCAGTTCAGTAGGTGCAGGAGGATGTGAACACTCCTCTGCCAAAGAGACGGACAGAACCATCTTACATGTCACCTGGTCTTTCTCCACGACATGAAGTGCAGATCTCAATGTGGCGCAAACTGCTCCAGGAGACACGCTCCTAGAACCAGATCTCGGCCTTGGGACAAGGCTGTAGTCCCTTTTGACCATGACGTGGTGAATACCGGTCAGAGGGAGGTCGGCGCTCCCCTGAGCGAGATGACTCTTTTCTAGAGGAGTATGATGAACCCCCCATTTTCTTTAAAAGAAACACGATGTCTGTCACGACCAAGTCATGGTGACTTAGGGCTCCCCTCACCAGCCGGTGGGGGGCTCCTAGCTTTGGTGAAACTCTGAGACCTTTTATTAGGAAAGCCTCGTGGCTTAGAGTTTTTATTGGACTTCTGGACCTGTGATTTAGCACCGGGCCGGAAGTGTCGGACTGAGCATTTGTTACCTTTTTGAATCCCTGAAGAAGAAGTCCCCTCAAGTCGCAGCGTGGAGGGAGGTGCCCCCACCGCCAGGACCGAAGAAGGATCTGGCCTCTTACCTGATGTTTTGAACTGTCTGAAGATATTACCCGCTATTTTCCTGAGATCACTCATGGAGGTGAGCTCAATGTCTACAACACCCATAGAGCGGCAGTACTGAGCATGCAAATTTTCAAGGAAAAGCTCCTTAAAAGCTTTATCCTCTTCCATCCCCGGTTTACATTTGGTACCGAAGTACGCGTCAAAAAGCCAGAGGTAAAAAGCTTGGGGATCTTCAGAGCAACACTGTTTGATGGACATAACCAATTATAAACCAGCAGCCTTGGCAGTGCCAGTGTATTCTTTTTCTATTGCAGCCTCCAACCAGTTGTAATCATTTACAATCTCACCTTGCTGGTGGTCAAAGAACAACCCCACACTGTCGGAGGTCAACCTTATCAGGAAGATTTTGTCCTGGAGAGTTGCCCCAGGAAATCTATCAAAATGATGACGAAGGTCACGGAGATAAGCATGAATCGGGTGTGAGCTCCCTGGGCGAGGATCAAATCTCTTGATGCTGTGTGACTTCTGGTAGATATCAGCAGTAGTGTGCGGTAGGGTGCAGTTGTCCCGACTGAGGAGTGGGCACCGATGCAGGCACAGCTGAGGTCACAGGAGGTGAAGGTGTCACCCCCCTTTGTCCCCCAGTGTGATCAGAAAACAGCATTTTCAATTTCTCAATTTCCTCCTCCCGGGCTTGCACCAGTTTCACAGCCTCTCTGTGGTCAACCTTTAGATGATCAAAATCAGCATTTAAATTTGCAACTTGACCTTCTGCTGTGTTTTTCTTCTCCAACAAGTTTACATTATCTTTAGCAGCTTTATCTAGTGCAGTCCTCAAAGCCTCTAATTCAGCAGCTGAACCACTGGATTCTTCCACCCCCCTCTGCTCTGACCATGTGCGCAAAGCTTCTTGCGTACCCACAACTTCCTTATCCCAGAGGTAAGCCAGAAGTACAGCAAACCACCCCAAAGAATTGGTGCGAGTCGCTGACCTAACTTTTTCATCCTTGCTGGGCAAACTGGCCGCGAAATCCCGTACCATGTCCAACAACTCAGCGGGCGTCCGGTCCTCCAAGGAAATATCATAGCCATAAGTTGTCAGACTGGCAGAACCAACACACGTCAGGACAGAATCAATCACCTGCTGTTCACTGACTGTGGGTTCAACCATTCCCGCACAGACGCTTCCGCAGCAGACATGATCATTTACCACAAGAATCACAGAAAGAAGGTGTAGTGCGTTGAAGATGCCAAGAGGAGGCGATCGAGCGCCAAGAGAGCAAGACAGTGAGGGAGGGGTAGGATAAGTCACTTCTACACACAAGAGGGATGCAGAGCCAAAATGGCGAGATCGCCGGGCAGAGAGAGATTGTCTCTCGGCAGCAGAGGGCTAAATACAGCTAAAAACGCCGGAGCTTTACCTCGTAGGGATAGCGAGTAGAGACACAGACAGTCACCGCGACTGCTTGCTGATAGCACCGCTGAATCTGATTCAGTGGCAGTAGCTAACCGTGCTTAATGTTAGCAATGCTAGCTTTGCTTACCACGTTAGGTGACCTGGATCAAAGAGTCCAATTTTCAGTTTAAATTGCTAAAAATGTAAAAACCCTTCGGACAGAATAAGGCATACCATTCAAAGGCTCTCGCAATAATTAGCCGGTATAGCGTTAGTCCACGAAATGTACTTCGTGACCGCTCTTCTGCACAGAGCTGTGACTGTAGCACTTTTATGCTGAGTCACGCAACTATGCACGGGTACAAGAAACGCGTGTTTGTGTCGCTAAAACAAACACAGCTTCAGACGTGATGTCTAGAATATTAACCAAAAAAGGTATCTCCGCTATGAACCTCGGAATTACGTCCGGAATAGGCGTTGAATCGTAGGTTTAATCGCAGATGATCAGTAAGTAAGTAAGTAAAAGTTTATTTATAGAGCACCTTTCACAGATATAAATCACAAAGTGCTGTACAACTTGAGTAAGATCAGGGCAAATATCTCTAACCAATAAAAACATCAGAAAAACAATACCAGTGATAAAATAGTAAATAAAATCAGGAGTAAAAACAAAGTGAAGGTGTGAACCCGAACAAAGCCATCAGGCCGTGATTAGGACAGTAGCTTTGTGATAACGTCGGAAAATAGGCTTTATCTGTCTTCCAGTTACACTAGCACTACATACGAGTAAAATAAAGAGATAGAATGAACACACTTACTTTTAACAACAAACAGCCATATATGCAGTTTAGTGCTGACACAGAGACGGGTGGAGAGAGGGACAGCGCCCCCGAAGAAAAGTGAACGGGAAGGCCGTTCCAGTTCAGCAGAACAACTGTTTAATGTATTTAATTACTAAACTCTCCCCTCTTCTGCCATGAGTTATTTTCCCTTTTTATTAGTCCTCCTCTTTTTTCTGTCTTTCCCTCCCTTTGAGTGCCTTCAATATTTGCTCTGCTTTCTTTTTCCTGTCAGTGCTCCTGTGCTATTGCCTTTGTTTTTTGTTTTCTATTTTCCATTTTGGTCTATATTTTCATCCCTTTAAACATTTTCCATTGTCTTTCCTTTCTGCTTCCTTTTGATGTTTACATAGAAAAACGACGTCACTTTCGGAAGTGAAGATAAAAGCTTTTTTGAAGCATGATGCTTCTTTCTCTTATTGGAGCCACTAGGTTAACTCCATGTCATGCTTAATGTTTTGACTATCGCTTTGAGTTTGTTATGAACACTCCCGCCTTTCTTCTTCTTCTTATTTGTGGTCTTATGGCACTTGGCAAACAACAATTTGGTGCATTACCGCCACCAGCTGGATTGGAGTAGAATGACTACCAGTCGCTTCCTGTTTGTGCATTGCCGTCTTAAATGAATAGTCCATTGTTGCATTAACAGAGGGGTGCCAGCGGTCAGGGCTAGGGGGCCCCTCAACTCATTGTATTTCCTTTGACGGTGAGGGGTCTGAAAATCCAGGGAAGGAATGCAAATTTTTGTTTCCTGAGAGTGTATCGACTTTTGCCAAAAGAAAAACGTTTTTGATCACGAGTCTCCTGCAAAAACTTCTAGGATTTCAGATGAAGGCGGTTTAGGATCTGTTTATGGTGGCTACCGCAGGGCAGAAAATTTACCAGTGGCAATCAAATATATACCAAAGGAAAATATTGTCTGGACAGATATGGACGAGAATGGCCAGCAGCTCTCCATTGAGGTAGCTGTCATGCTGATGTCGCAGAGTGGCGATGTTGTACTTATTTTATTTGCATGTTTTACTTGTTTTTATTCTTTTATCGACTGTGTGCTTTTAGTTTGATTGGTGCAACATTGCTTTCCTTTCTGTTTTAATTACCCCAATCAACTACACCTGTGGCAGATTGTGGACTGGACTGCCAATCAATGAACAGACGCAGGCAGGAGGTTAATGTGAACAGGGTTTCATTTAAAGGGAGGAACGTGTGGACAAGGGAAGGAGGAAATAAAAAACCACCAGAGCCGGACACACGGCGCGAGCCCCGCAGGAACGGAAGGAGATTCACCAGCAGCACAGGCAGCAGCAGTAGCAGCAGTGGAGGGAGATCCGCGGGCAGAGAAGCCATTGCACGAAGCTCAACACTGCAGGCGGGCAGAGTTACTCTGCCCCCACGCATAAGTAACTGATTAGTGCCTGGCAGTATTTGGAGTTCGCAGTTGCTCCTTGCGTGGTCTGGTGTCGGTGACCTTTTATTGACGGAGCTTTTTTGCCCACAGTGGCCAGACCGAGGGAGAGGATTGGATCCAGCGTGCGGCGGTCCTGTGACAAATTCAAAATCAGGAAGGATCTTGTCAAACTCTGTCCTGTCCCCCCGTTCTGTTCAGTCATGTGTCCATGTTAATTGCTCCCACCTGCCTCCTGTCACCCAATCACCTAAGCTCCCAGCTCCTCATGAATTTAAACCCTCTCAGTTCTATGTGTCTTGTCGGTTCATTGTTTCTATGTCCTGCGTGCTCTGTGTTATTAAAGGCTCTTTAGACATTCTACTTTGCCTGCCTGCCTGCTTCTTCCCTGCATGTGGATCCTCGCCTCCGGCTCAACTCACCTGCGCGACGTGACAGATCTCTCTTCAGACTTAAGCCGGGCAGACACTGCGACTTTTTCACACGTAGCACTCAGCTTCAGCTCAAACTGTACGACTTCCTCGCAGGGCAGATCTCACGAGTCATGTGCTCACACTGTACGACCCAGTTCTTGGATGCGACCTGACTGCTCACACTGTACGTCTGGTAGCAACACGTCGGACCTAAAAGTATGCTAAAAATAGCACTTTTTACACAACACGTCAGTACTTTTTTGTCTAAACGTAAAACCAGGTAAGCACTTTTCCTTCATCTGCTCTGTCTTCTCAAACCCCCCAGTGAGTCATGGCAGATGGTCTCTCTCTCATACTGAGCCAGGTTCTGCTGGAGGTTTCTTCCTGTTAAAAGGAGCTTTCCTCTCCGCTGTAGCTCAGTATGGGGATTGCTGAAAAGTCACTGACTCAACAAATCCTTGACTTTACAGCAATCAGCTGGGTTTCATTACATATAAAACATTCAATTAATTGTTTAATAACTTGGTTCAATTGGAGTGTTAGCATTTTAAAATGCCTGTAAGCTGAAATAAATTAAATCAAGCTAAAGCTAAAGTTAATTCATTGAATTGAATTAAAAAATACATAAATTGAGAAAACAACTAACTCTGCCAGAGTGTCCCTCTTTGGGTAACCTCTGCCGGTCCCAAGCCCGGGTAAAGGAGGAGGGTTTGAAAACAGATAAAACATTACATGAGGCATTCATTCATTTATGGTTTTATTCATGTCATGATTACTTCAAGGCTGGACTATAGTCAGCAATACTCAACATTTCAGAGATAACCTCATGGCTGCAAGCTTTCATATTCTCTTGCTGTTAATCTTTTCATTTATTTATTTTTTCTGTGTCCTGTCTGGCTGTGAAGCAAACAGAATTGATGTCTGAATCCTGGTGACAAGCCTTACAGATTTACTCTCAGGTGGAACATCAAAGTGTCTGCTTTTAAAGTCACGCCTGATACTTAAACCTTTATTGTTATTGTTTTTGAATGCTTTGTAATTCCGACCAGACACAGAGACAGAGGTGAAAGAGAAAGGAAAAGACAAAAGGTGTGTGTGTGGGGGGGGGGGGTCCACAAAAATAAACAATAATGAACAAGAGTCTGCTTCTAGACCTGCAGAAAAAGACAAGAAAAAGCAAAAGAACAAAAAATATGGGACACAAAAACAATACAACAAGATCTAGCTATCACTGCGTCAACTCGATGAAGAAATATATAATCAAAACATTGTTTAACTGAAGAATCATGATAATAAATCACAGTGCATTAAGTGCCCACCATAGTCTTAAGACAAGTGTTGAACGTGCCCAAGTCCATACTTTTGAGAGCACCATGTGAGCACCTGTGTGTGTACACGCACTTGTTTATGTAAGGTTTCTCTATAGGAGCGTCCAACAGAGAGTGTGAGGGACCACAGATCCGCCCCCCAAAGATCCACAGGAGACGGGGGGAGCTCCAAGTCCCAGAGATCCAGGCGCTGCCCCAGAACACAGGAACCCCAAGGAGACTGCGACCAGAAAGGTCCCCGCCCCCCTCGAGAGGCACAGAGGATCGCCCCGGGGGGCCACAACCAGCAGCCGGCAGAGTCCCGGGAGACATCAGCGGCAAGCCCACAGGCCCGCCCGCAGCCTCCCACCCCCTAGCCGGCCGAGCCCAGGACCCAGCGACCCGGGACCCAGGGGCGACCACCCCCGCCGGGGACCCAGCAGAGCCCAGGGACCTAGATCCCACCAGGCAGCCACCGGGATTGACCAGGCAGATGCCAAAATCTTAAACCCCCAGACCCGGTTGCCACGAACACTCAGGCAGACCAAGGCACAACCCCCCACACCAGGTGTGGCAGGGGGAGGGGGACAAAGTCAGGGATTCCCAAAGTGTGGTGCGCGCACCCCCGGGGGTGCGCGAGCTGCCGCTAGGGGGTGCGCGAGGTGAAAAGTGTAATGGCTGCGGAGCTCAGAGAAGTCTGTCATATGTCACCATTAGCGTAGCCAAACTCGTTTGTGGGCGGGCCTAAGAAAACGTAAGTGGGCCCAATAAATGTAATTGAAAACAAGTATATTATTGCGCGCACGTGTGTGTCCTCCACATGTGTTCTAGCTTCATAATAACAATGCGCCGAGCTTCAGCACTCTGGCCTGCGCACGCCGATATGTTCCGTATTTGATCATTTTTAACGGTGTTGGAGAAATCTGAAGGTGGCGAGTCATTCTGGCAGATTGTAATTAACACCTGTCTCATGCAGGTGTTCTGACATTGTAAACCTCACACACAGAGCATTGTGGATGTAACAAAATAAATAAGAAATGATTCCCATTCAGGCTATTAACAGCATGCCGGAGATCTGAAGTTCAGAGTGCATCTGTCAGAGGTTAGACGCGTGCCAGCGGAACCACGGCTCACGGGTGCACAAGTGAGCACATCTGGGCTGGGCAGAAGTTATTTAACAACACTGGTTTAAATAGCGCCAATAACGAGGCGCGGTGACTGGAGCGGCTCATGGAGCTGTGCCGCGCGCGCGCGCGCACACACACACACACACACGCAGATTCAATAAGAGCGCACGCTGCGCAAACTCCGGCGCCCCAGAAATGAGTGCTGCCTCCTCTGTGATAAAAAACTTTTAAGATGTTTTATAACATTTTTCATTCCAGGTCAAATTAAGATATTAGCTTCTATTTTGGGATGACGTATTAAAGTCGGGTCCACTCCAGCAGTGACTCCGAACCTGACTACAACCCCTGTTGCAGCATTTGTTATTCCAGTCCGCGTGGCAGCGGATCGCAGATTCAGCCACACCATAAAACAGCAATAAGTCTGTCTGAGGCAAAAGTGAGCCTCATGGCTACAGCTTTTCCATATTTCCCCTATAGACATTTGATTACGCACAAGTAGGTGATCAGCTCAGGTTTACGCAGAGCAGAAGGAAGGAGAGCGCTCTGGCCGCACAGGTTAAACGTTCCTACTTTAAGAAAACCGTTAAATTGCATTGTTAATGTTCTACCTGGGCACTCTAAATATTTATTTAAAATTAAATCAAAGGAAATCGTAATGGTATCGAATGTTTATTAATTACTATTTAAAAAATGAAAGTGATAGGGAAAAAGGTCGATCATATTTTTTTAACCCTGTCTGTTTAGCTTGACGTCTGATATATACATATATAGCCATGCCCTGATGTGGGGGCTGGGGGGTGCGTCGACATGGTCGGGACATAGAAGGGGTGCGCGGCTAAATAAGGCCCCACCTGACATATACAGTCATACACAAACACAGTCACACACTCCCTCCCTCATGCTCACACATACACATACAACCAAAGACTTACAAAAATGCATGCCGGACACCCACTCATGCTCCCCATACACACCCTATTCACTCTGGTCGCGGTACTGCTGCACATGGGGTACAACCATCACCGGTTACCAGAGTTTGACCCTTTCTGCTGGGGTGCTGATGAGCAGGCTCCCCCGCCCAACGCTGAGCACAGCAACCCACCACCCCAGACTCCAACCAGACAGCCAGATCTCCCTGGTTAGGGAAGATGGAAGTTGGTTAACGAGCTGCCATGCTGCCGTGTGTCCAGTGATCGGCCTTCAGCGCATGCTCAGGTGTAGAAGGTGAAGAGTCAGGGAGAGCTCTAGCTGTTAATCTTTTGCATTTATTTAATGAGCATAACTGATGTTTTCATTTTTGTAACTTATACTATGCATTTCATCCTGGTCGTCTGTGATTCTAACTTTCTGTAATGATCAGTTAGCTTTTATGCTTTTATATTTTTGCCAATGTTCAGCGCTTTGGGGTAATGACTGTTGCCGTTTAAATGTGCTTGACTTGACTTGACTAAGTTGTCTAAAATCTCTTTAATAATAAACTTTTTTTTCATTTCTCTTGAAATATTATGCAGATTACATTGTAGCTCCCCAAGAGTTTGTTGTAGTGTGGAGGGAAATTCCTGCATTTCTATTGCAGTAATCTTTTGTTTGTTCCAGGTTTTATTTCCAAGCATCTATAAATTCATTATCCATCCATCCATTTTCCACCGCTAATCTGTTGTCGGGTCACAGGGGTAGGAGCCTAAGCAGGGAGCCACTTGGGCCAGCTCCTCCAGGGTAATCCTAAGACGTTCCCCTGGCCAGTTGAGAGGCATAGTCCCTCCAGCGTGTCTTGGGTCTCCCTTTAGGTCTTCTCCTGGTTGGACAAGCCTGGAAAACCTCACCAAGGAGGCGTCCAGGAGGCCTCCTAACTAGCCACCTCAGCTGGCTCCTCGTGACGTGGAACTTCTCACCCTGAGCTCAGCCACCCTGCGGAGGAAACTCCTTTTGGCTGCTTGTATCTGCAATGTTATTCTTTCGCCCACATCTAAAATCTAAGTTCCACATACCAAGATGAAAACGTCTTTAAAATAGAACCAGCTGTTATTAAATCGTAAGGCAAAATGTGGGGCTGCTGAGATTAAACCCCAGAACAGGTGGTACATCTCTAAAACTCAAACTCGTTGCTAAAAGTCTTCGAATGTGATTTTTTGGAAAAGATTAAAATCAACAATGAGCAGTGGAAAATTATCTGTGGGAGGGACTGGAGTGCTGCCATCTCTGTGTTGCTGTCTTTGTTGTGCTAATGATTCTCGTCATTATTATTAGCTTTAATATAGTAGCGGTTTTAGGCACGGGCAGACAGGGCAGTTGCCCGGGGCGGCATTTTTTCATGACACAAAAGGGGCGCACAAGCGCTGAGTAAAAAATAAAAAAGAAAGAAATCTGCGCCGTACCGAGGTTTTCTATTATCTGTCATCACCAGGGGCGGATTAAGGACTGAAGAACATCCGGGGCTTAACACACACACACGTGACACGCACTAGTCAACATCATATGTATCTTGTACCACATAATTTTTAATCTGAAGCTACATATTAAGCATTTTCAGGGCAGAGTATTGTTCCTGTTAGTGTTTAGTGTGAGATGATAGTAAATATTCCCTTTCTTTCTCCAACAACTTTACCTGATAAGCTAACTTTAGGCAAACCAGCAGCACAACAAATATTTTCAAATAAGACTCACAAACCTGAGTCAACACCAGTCTCATCAAAGCTGGGGTTCTGTTGCGGTACTTTTTGTCTAAAAAATGTCCTTATGTCCATCTTCACTCATGCGTTTCAGGCAGAGTGTAGAAGAAGCCGGCTGCTGAAGGGCTTCTTCTTCAGTGGTGGAGGCTCAGGCAGGCTGTATACAAACTACTGCCAGCTGCTCCCTCTCTGTTGGACTTTGGTACTGCATGTTACTTCCGCGATTTAGATCCGGGGCTTCCTATGAAACATACGGGCTTCAGCCCAAGTAGCCGGGCCTAACGCCGCCCCTGCATATCACAGAGTCTGGATTGGAAACAGCAAGTTGGCGCCCCCTGCAGCTGCAGGCGCTCCTGCTGACTGAGAGGGTTCAGGTGCACCGTGTGTGCATCACTACGTTTACATGAGCCAATATCCGGGTTATGATCGGGTTAAGGTCGGTATTCGGGTTTCTGAGTTGATCAGAATAACCCGTTTACAAGCATAAATAGAAAGAGTTACCTCTAACTTGCATAACCCGATTTAAATGCGGACGTTGGGGTAACGTCAGAACGTGTGGACTACGGCCAGACGCAGTATGCGTCATTTCCGGTTATTCTTGTTCCGGTATCCGTGAAAACAACAACATGTTTCCCAGTTCGGAAGAGATAGCGACCGCATTTGTTTGCGCTTTAGTTTGCTCATCACTCCAAAAGTGTGGTGCTGTGCCGCGACTCGCCATGTTGCTCCCAACTTGTTGTTTACTTCCGGTGTTCTGGCGCATACAAGACGTCTCGCTACTCAAAAGACCAAGATTCCTTGCGAACAGAGCATGCGCAGAACACACGCTTTGATGGGGATATCCCGATATGCGTTTACACGACCAAACACTCGGGTTAGAAAAGGGTTACCCCAGGTGTAGTAACTGGGTNCATAGGCGTCATTTTAACCGGGGACGCCGGGGACATGTCCCCGGCAAAATTTGTGATTGGCAGCTGTGTCCCCCCCACTTTCAAAAAAGCCTGCCTTTATTGTCCCCAGCAATTTTTAAACCCCACTCAAGTGTATGGTTATTGTCCCCAGCAATTCTGGTAACAAACTGACGCCCTTGGTGGTACATCTCTAAAACTCAAACTCGTTGCTAAAAGTCTTCGAATGTGATTTTGTGGAAAAGATTAAAATCAACAATGAGCCGTGGAAAATTATCTGTGGGAGGGACTGGAGTGCTGCCATCTCTGTGTTGCTGTCTTTGTTGTGCTAATGATTCTCGTCATTATTATTAGCTTTAATACAGTAGCAGTTTTAGGCACGGGCAGACAGGGCAGTTGCCCGGGGCGGCATTTTTTCATGACACAAAAGGGGCGCACAAGCGCTGAGTAAAAAATAAAAAAGAAAGAAATCTGCGCCGTACCGAGGTTTTCTATTATCTGTCATGTCACAGAGTCTGGATTGGAAACAGCAGGTTGGCGCCCCCTGCAGCTGCAGGCGCTCCTGCTGACTGAGAGGGTTCAGGTGCACCGTGTGTGTAAAGCTTGGTTTATGCTTGACGCATTCACTTTCCGCGCGGTGATGCGGCTCGCGGATGGAACGCGCTTCACAACTTGCAGCATTTATGGTTCGTGCGGCTCGTCTCTGCGGTGAGCCAATATTCTCCCAAACTGAACGGGGCAACATGGAGCTCTACATGCATCCAACACTACACCATAGTAGAAGTAGAAATTACTGTTTACAACATGGCATTTCAGCATTTTTAACAGCGTCCTCATCTTTTCTGACAGTACGAGCTATTTCTCTCCAAGAATTATTAACAACATGTTGATCACGGTGATCTTTGGCATACCAGTTCTTGCCGGTCCGCCATGTTTTTCCGCGTCCATCCGCGTGGTTAGAAAATTTCCGAGGTGCGCGTTGCGGAAATCTTGGGCCGTGCGGAGACGCGGTGGAGGGGCGTGGTTGTTAAAATGACGCAAAATGATGCAACTTTTCCGCGCGGACGTGTCAAGCATAAACCAACATTAAGAATAAGAGGAAGGGGAGGGGCGCGGCGGGGAAATTCACCTCTGGGTCTTTCCCAAATGAAATGAGCGGGTAGGGGCTGAATCAACTGTATTAACATGGCTAAAGTCAATCACATCTTGATGTTCTTCCATTTAACACACATTTCATTCGTAAAATCATAAACACAGGCCTATCATTCTTTCAGGTTTTTCTGAATTGTGTGAAATGGCCGACAAAAAAAAGGGAAAACAAAACGATTTTGTGGTGTCCCCCCCCCCCCCCCACACACACACACACACACCCCATCAAGGTCAAATTTTTTAGTCCTGACTAAAGGACACTTATTGAGTCAAGAGCCAAACAGAAGAGATGAACATAAAAAGGCTAAAACCACCAGGTGCCCGATTCAGGAATAAAAAGAAAAAAAGAGGAGAAAGATAAAGGTATGTAAGCTCTCATGATGCATGTTTTCAATTTTTTGAACCAGTTAACTGGGATTTTAACGGTTACATTCAGTCAACTAATTGCTAACAGAGCTCGTGTCCTTACTAAGACCAGGAGGCAGGAGCACATTACACCACTCTTAAACAAGCTGCATTGGCTTCCTGTACATTTCAGGATTGATTTTAAGGTTCTTTTAATGGTTTTTAAATGTCTTAATGGTCTTGGGCCTTCTTATCTCTCAGAACTGCTTCATAAATACGAGCCTTCGCGGTCCCTGCGCTCCTCTGGCAGCCCTCTCCTCATCATTCCAAAAGTCAGGACACACTCCCAAGGCGAGGCATCCTTCCAGTTTTATGGCCCTCGCCTCTGGAACAGTGTGCCAGAGGACCTCAAGGCCGTAGAGAGTGTTCTTGTTTTTAAGGCCAGGCGCAAGACTCACCTTTTTAGTATAGCTTTTAAGTGATTATGATCTATTTTAGCCTGTTTTTACCTCTTTATTTATTTATTTATTTATTTATTTATTTATTTATTTTCAACATATATTTTATCAGTGTTTTATTACTTACTACTCTTAATTAAATAACACATATTTTCTTACATATTTATTTTAACTTGTAATAATTATTAGTTTTAACCAGTCTTAATACTTTGTGGTACAATATTTTATAAATGTAATTATATGTTTCTACTTGGTCATCTTTTATCACTGTTTTATTTAGATTTTTATTTATCAGCTGTTTATGTTTAATTTGTTTCTTAACTGTTATCTTAGTAAACTAGTGTTTCCTCTGCGGGGGCCGGCTGCCCCGGGGGCAGCGGTGGACTGTGGCGGCCGGGGTGCTTCATTTACCTACTCTTACCAAGGCTGTTGCCGCCAGTCTTGGTGCTCCCGGTGCAGTTGGCTCCTTTGATGGCGTTTTCGTCTTCTTTATATACTTTACATCTGCACTCAGCCAGCTGCCCTTTCTTTGACTGTGTGTGCATGTGCGTGTGTGTGTGTGCGTGTGTGTGTGTGTGTGTGTGTGTGCCTGCGGGGTTTTGAATCTGGTTGGGATGGGATTGAGGGTGGGAGGAGGGAGAAACAGAAACTTATGTGAATCTGTGTGGGAGGGGTGGGAAACCGACTGCTGTCTGGTTGTTTATAATATTGTAAAGCGCTTTGAGCTGCATTTGCATGAAAAGCGCTTCATAAATAAATTTTGATTTGATTTGATTTGAATTGGGCTGAAATATTGAAACAAATATTCAAATGGTTCAAAAAAATTCCTTGAATCGTTTTTTTACTGATTCATACTAGGATTTGTTAAATGCTCGCTGCAGCCTGTGGCCTGCCTGAACAACAACAAACACATGTTGATCATGTTCACATAATAATAAATAAAACAACTCTACAAGCAGAAGAAAACTCCCCAGTAACCACTGACTATCCTGTTTATTTATTGCAGATGGCTGCACTGATTCTTTTTACCTGATTTGTTCTGTAAAAGTTGGCATTTTTGGTAGTCTACAGTTTTTTTATGTCAGTTTAAATTACAATTTCAGAGGCAATTGTAAAATATGGATCATGATAAAGATCTATTGGAGATCTACCCCAACTTTCGGACTGCTCTGTCAATCACTGTGGCTCAAGCTGAGAGGAGCTTTTCAAAACTTGATCAAGTCATACCTGAGGTCAACTATGTTTCAGGGGCGGCTCACTAACCTGGCTCTGATTAGTATCAATCACTCAGTAGGGGAGCAGATTTCATATGATGACATTATTGATGACTTTGCATCAAGGTTAGGTTTTAATTTTAGTTTGTGTTTTCTGTTCTAAGTGCAATGCTGTAGTGATTATCTTTAGTTTGTTATGTGTGAAATATTTTTGCTATTTAGAATATTTATTATATATTATGTTCATATATTCTTAATATTTAGTTATTGTTTGTTTTTGTATATTTGATTCTATATATTTTGATACAGTATATAATGTATATTGCTTTACATTCTGACAACTTCATAGTAATTAATGTAAATATGTGCAACTTAGAAAAATGAATGTTCAATAGTCGTTCTAATAAAACATGCCTGTTTGTAGAAAACATGCGTGTGTGCGTGCAGGTGGTGGTGGTGTGGGGGGCGGGGGGCGGGGGGGGGGGGGCTCAAAGGGGGCCTCGCCGGGGGAGTAATTCCATGTAGAACCGCCACTGCTTTAATATCATATGAATGTAGTTTTATGTATAGCTTACATGTTTAAGGGATTTTGTGGCTGGACTCCATCCCATTGGCCCCCGCCTATCGATGGGCCTTTGTACGCGTTTTAAAAACAAACCCGCATCTTTTTGTCTAAACGGTTGTAGACTTTACACCTAACTAATCACGACAGGGATTTACGTACTTTAAACGTGGTTTCTCTCTCAGAACAGGGCAGACTGGGAGTTCCTTCGTGCGCTGTGGGTGTGTGAGGCCCAGAAACCTGAAGGGTAGTGGTGGAGTGGGTTTATAGGCGGGTGTGGAGTCTACCGGAAAATTGGAAAAGGTTCTGGTTCAGCGGGTTTTGCCTTACTTGACTTAATATGAACACAGAAACGGAGTTCTTCCCGTAACGCTCTTGCGTCTTCTTCTGTGTGGTTCTCTTCTTCTCTCAACTCTATAAGCTTGGAGATCTTTTCGTCTACTTTAGCCAGGCTATCCCCGGCTTCCTCTAGCTGACGTTGTAAGTCAGCACAAAAATCTTCGCTTTTTTTAGTTAGTTTTAAAACCCTGATATTGTCTTTTCTCAGATCAGCCATTCTCTCGCTGACTGGGGAGTCAAGCACCGACTACGGTGACTGATCCTCTTCTAACACTTATTGCAGACGCTTTAGTAAGGTCTTGACATCCACGTTTTGTTTCTCAAACTTCTTCTTGTAAATGTTCAGATCTTTGTTCTCATCTGTTAAATATTTGATTAATCTGTCATTTTTTGAAATTAATAAATCCTGAGCAGTTCTCCTATAATTTTATGCTGCTATTAAATCTGTATAACGCAACCGCTGCGTTTTCATTTCTGCTTCATGTCTTACATTCGGTTTACGATGATCAGCAGACTATTTGTCCCTTATTTTTCAAATGTGTTCTTCCACATTCTTGTTTTTTTCATGAAATTTGCCTGTTTCTTGCTCCAACTGTCTGTTGTATTCAACTAAATCCATCATTGTAGATATTTCCTGACGGGTAAAAAACATGAATGAACTGATCGAGTGTTTGGGGAAAAGTGAATCTGTTGTGTGGGATGTGCTTTCTATTAGAACTGGTCACGTGGTCGTTGTGACACATCAAAGGCTCTTTGTGACGTCATCGCGTTACAGTGTTGTTTAAGTTCTTGACGATGCTGACACTGTCTGAATTATTTCGTTGACGTTCCTTTTTGTCATAATGCTACTGGTGGTGCTGGCTACTTTTGAATATATTCGTGATATTAACACGTTTCTTACCCGTGTGCGTCCTGAAAACGTGCTGTTTGGGGGCAGATAAATGAAAGAAATGACGGGTTTTAACACGTTTTATTGGAGCTCGTTTTAGAGTCAGTGAGTCAGGATTGTGTTTTCAGCTCCCTGGTTCCTAATAACGGCTCGTCTAAATGTTTCTGAGCATGTAAACGCCGTTGCGGGAGCGGGTGTAGGACGCAACTTGAGCGAGAAGGCAGAAAACAATGAGAGAACATTGATGTTGCTGAGGAGCAGAACTTGGCTCTGTGGGTTTGGGGGTCTGCATCATCACCATGTTGGAGGTCTGATAAATCATTAGATCCAACACTAAATACGTTTTATTACTCTGTAAATGGTGTGTAGATATTTCTCTGGTGAGGAAAGAGAATCATACATTTCTCTTGTAAAAACAATGAGACGCACAGATCTGTATGATCATCAGAAAAGGAAAAATATTGTTTTACTGGCAACATCTGGGTAATCTGAGACTGTCCCTTCTCCTTTAGCTCCCCAACTGTTTGTTATGGTGTGGAGAGAAGTTCCTGCATTCCTATTGCAGTAATCTTTTGTACGTTGCATGTCTTATTTTCAAGCATCTATAAATTCATCCGTTTATCTGTGGTCAGTTCGCGGGGGCAGCAGCCTACAAAGGGAGGCCCAGACTTCCCTCTCCCCATCCACTTGGGCCAGCTCCTCCAGGGGAATCCTAACTTCTCCTGGTGTGACGTGCCTGGAAAACCCCACCAGCGAGGCGTCGAGGGGGCATCCTAACTATCCACCTCAGCTGGCTCCCCTTGACACGGAGCTGAGCCCAGTCACCCTGCGGAGGAAACTCATTTTGGCTGCTTGTATGTTCTTCTTTTGCCCACATCTAAAAGCTGAATTCAATACACCAAGACCAAAACGTCTTCAAAACAGAACAGCTGTTATTAAAGCTTAAGGCAGAATGTGGGGCTGCTAAGATTTAGCCCCAAAAAATCTCTAAATCTCAAACCCGTTGCTAAAATCTTCTGTGATTTTGTAGAAAAAGGTTAACCCTCTGGAGGCGGGCGTTGCAGATTAGCAACGTTAAAACCTACCTACCTGGTTACTCCACGTACGTATTTCATGAGCATTTTTTAAGTCAGACGTATCCCTGAAGGACTTAGTTGTTCGTCCTTTTATCAAAACTTATTTTGAGCCTGAGAGGGTTAACTCAACAATGAGCAGTGGACGTTTATCTGGGTGGTGGACTGGAGGGCTGCCCCTCTGTGATTCGCGACATTCTTACTAACTTTAATATCCTATAAATATCGTTGTATGTACAGCTTACGTGTTTAAGGGATTTCGTGCCTGGACTCCATCCCATTGGCCCCCCACCTATCGACGAGCCTTTGTACGCGTTTTTAAAACTATCTGTTTGTCTATACGGTCGTAGACTTTACACCTAACTAACGACGATGGGGTTTTCTGGACTTTGAACGTGGTTCCTCTACTGGAAGATAGTAGACTAGAGGTTCCTTTGTGCGCTGTGGGTGTTTAAGGCCTAGAAACCTGAAGGGAAGTGGCGAAGTGGGTTTAAAGACGGGTTTGGTGACTACAGGAATTGGTTCTGGTTTAGGTGGCTTACTCGACTCAAGACGAATCCAGAAACGAAATTTTTCCCGAATCTCTCTCTCTACTTCTTCTTTTGGTTTCTCTTCTTTTCTCAACTCGATAAGCTTGGAGATCTTTTCGTCTACTTTAGTCAGTCTATTCCCGGCTTCGTCTATCTGACGTTGTAAGTCAGCACAAAAATCTTCGCTTTTTTGAGTTAGTTTAAAAACCCTGATATTGTCTTTTTTCAGATCAGCCATTCTCTTGCTAACTGGGGTCTCCTCAAGCACAGATTCTGGTAAATCATCCTCTTCTACAGCTTTTCGGAGGCCCATCTGAATGGTCTTGGCATCCACGTCTTGTTTCTCGAATCTCTTTTTGTAAATGTACAGATCTCTTTTCTCATCTTTTAAATCTTGGATCAATCTGTCATTTTCTGAAATTAACTCCTCCTGAGAAGTTCTCCTATAATGTACTATGTCTATTAAGTCTGTATAATGCAACAGCTGCCGTTCCATTACCTTTTCATGTCTTTCAATCAGTTTACAGCGGTCATCAGACCATTTGTCCCTTATTTCTAAAAGACGTTTTTCCAATTGTTGGATTTTCTCCTGAAATGTGCTGATTTCTTCTTCCAGCTGGCTGTTGTATTCTTCTAAATCCATCATTGTAGATTATTTCCTGACAGGTAAAAAATACGTGTGTACTGATGGTGAGTTTGGGGGTAAATGAATCTGTTGGGTGGNCCTGGCTCTGATTAGTATCAATCACTCAGTAGGGGAGCAGATTTCATATGATGACATTATTGATGACTTTGCATCAAGGTTAGGTTTTAATTTTAGTTTGTGTTTTCTGTTCTAAGTGCAATGCTGTAGTGATTATCTTTAGTTTGTTATGTGTGAAACATTTTTGCTATTTAGAATATTTATTATACATTATGTTCATATATTCTTAATATTTAGTTAGTTTAGTTGTTTTTGTATATTTGATTCTATATATTTTGATACAGTATATAATGTATATTGCTGTACATTCTGACAACTTCATAGTAATTAATGTATGTTTATTATGTTTATTTATTTAGCAGACGCTTTTATCCAAAGCGACTTACAATTTATAACCTATAGGGCGTGTTGTGATCTGTGGGGGAAACCGGAGTACCCGGAGAAAACCCACGCATGCATGGGGAGAACACGCAACTCCACGCAGAAAGGCCGCAGCCGAGTTTCGAACCTGCGACCTTCGTGCTGCGAGGCAACAATGCTAACCACTGCGCCACCATGCAGCCCAATGTAATGTAAATATTCTAATGTAAATGTAAATATTTGCAACTTAGAAAAATGAATGTTCAATAGTCGTTCTAATAAGACATGCCTGTTTGTAGAAAACGTGTGTATGCGTGCAGGTGGTGGTGGTGTGTGTGTGTGTGTGTGTGTGTGTGTGTGTGTGTGTGGGGGGGGCGCTCAAAGGGGGTCTCGCCCGGGGAGTAATTCCATGTAGAACCGCCACTGCTTTAATATCATATGAATGTAGTTTTATGTATAGCTTACATGTTTAAGGGATTTTGTGGCTGGACTCCATCCCATTGGCCCCCGCCTATCGATGGGCCTTTGTACGCTTTTTAAAAACAAACCCGCATCTTTTTGTCTAAACGGTTGTAGACTTTACACCTAACTAATCACGACAGGGATTTACGTACTTTAAACGTGGTTTCTCTCTCAGAACAGGGCAGACTGGGAGTTCCTTCGTGCGCTGTGGGTGTGTGAGGCCCAGAAACCTGAAGGGTAGTGGTGGAGTGGGTTTATAGACGGGTGTGGAGTCTACCGGAAAATTGGAAAAGGTTCTGGTTCAGCGGGTTTTACCTTACTTGACTTAATATGAACACAGAAACGGAGTTCTTTCCGTAACGCTCTTGCGTCTTCTTCTGTGTGGTTCTCTTCTTCTCTCAACTCTATAAGCTTGGAGATCTTTTCGTCTACTTTAGCCAGGCTATCCCCGGCTTCCTCTAGCTGACGTAAGTCAGCACAAAAATCTTCGCTTTTTTTAGTTAGTTTGAAAACCCTGATATTGTCTTTTTTCAGATCAGCCATTCTCTCGCTGACTGGGGAGTCAAGCACCGACTACGGTGACTGATCCTCTTCTAACACTTATTGCAGACGCTTTAGTAAGGTCTTGACATCCACGTTTTCTTTCTCAAACTTCTTCTTGTAAATGTTCAGATCTTTGTTCTCATCTGTTAAATATTTGATTAATCTGTCATTTTTTTAAATTAATAAATCCTGAGCAGCTCTCCTATAATTTTATGCTGCTATTAAATCAGTATAACGCAACCGCTGCGTTTTCATTTCTGCTTCATGTCTTACATTCGGTTTACGATGATCAGCAGACTACTTGTCCCTTATTTTTCAAATGTGTTCTTCCACATTCTTGTTTTTTTCATGAAATTTGCCTGTTTCTTGCTCCAACTGTCTGTGGTATTCAACTAAATCCATCATTGTAGATATTTCCTGACGGGTAAAAAACATGAATGAACTGATCGAGTGTTTGGGGAAAAGTGAATCTGTTGTGTGGGATGTGCTTTCTATTAGAACTGGTCACGTGGTCGTTGTGACACATCAAAGGCTCTTTGTGACATCATCGCGTTACAGTGTTGTTTAAGTTCTTGACGACGCTGACACTGTCTGAATTATTTCGTTGACGTTCCTTTTTGTCATAATGCTACTGGTGGTGCTGGCTACTTTTGAATATATTCGTGATATTAACACGTTTCTTACCTGTGTGCGTCCTGAAAACGTGCTGTTTGGGGGCAGATAAATGAAATAAATGACGGGTTTTAACACATTTTATTGGAGCTCGTTATAGAGTCAGTGAGTCAGGATTGTGTTTTCAGCTCCCTGGTTCCTAATAACGGCTCGTCTAAATGTTTCTGAGCATGTAAACGCAGTTGCGGGAGCGGGTGTAGGACGCAACCTGAGCGAGAAGGCAGAAAACAATGAGAGAACATTGATGATGCTGAGGAGCAGAACTTGGCTCTGTGGGTTCGGGGGTCTGCATCATCACCATGTTGGAGGTCTGATAAATCATTAGATCCAACACTAAATACGTTTTATTACTCTGTAAATGGTGTGTAGATATTTCTCTGGTGAGGAAAGAGAATCATACATTTCTTTTGTGAAAACAATGAAAGACGCACAGATCTGTATGATCATCAGAAAAGGAAAAATATTGTTTTACTGGTAACATCTGGGTAATCTGAGACTGTCCCATCTCCTTTAGCTCCCCAGCTTTGTTATGGTGTGGAGAGAAGTTCCTGCATTCCTATTGCAGTAATCTTTTGTACGTTGCATGTCTTATTTTCAAGCATCTATAAATTCATCCGTTTATCTGTGGTCAGGTCGCGGGGGCAGCAGCCTACGAAGGGAGGCCCAGACTTCCCTCTCCCCATCCACTTGGGCCAGCTCCTCCAGGGGAATCCTAACTTCTCCTGGTGTGACGTGCCTGGAAAACCCCACCAGCGAGGCGTCGAGGGGGCATCCTAACTATCCACCTCAGCTGGCTTCCCTTGACACGGAGCTGAGCCCAGTCACCCTGCGGAGGAAACTCATTTTGGCTGCTTGTATGTTCTTCTTTTGCCCACATCTAAAAGCTGAATTCAATACACCAAGACCAAAACGTCTTCAAAACAGAACAGCTGTTATTAAAGCTTAAGGCAGAATGTGGGGCTGCTAAGATTTAGCCCCAGAAAATCTCTAAATCTCAAACCCGTTGCTAAAATCTTCTGTGATTTTGTAGAAAAAGGTTAACCCTCTGGAGGCGGGCGTTGCAGATTAGCAACGTTAAAACCTACCTACCTGGTTACTCCACGTACGTATTTCATGAGCATTTTTAACTCAGATGTACCCCTGAAGGACTTAGTTGTTCGTCCTTTTATCAAAACTTATTTTGAGCCTGAGAGGGTTAACTCAACAATGAGCAGTGGACGTTTATCTGGGTGGTGGACTGGAGGGCTGCCCCTCTGTGATTCGCGACATTCTTACTAACTTTAATATCCTATAAATATCGTTGTATGTACAGCTTACGTGTTTAAGGGATTTCGTGCCTGGACTCCATCCCATTGGCCCCCCACCTATCGACGAGCCTTTGTACGCGTTTTTAAAACTATCTGTTTGTCTATACGGTCGTAGACTTTACACCTAACTAACGACGATGGGGTTTTCTGGACTTTGAACGTGGTTCCTCTACTGGAAGATAGTAGACTAGAGGTTCCTTTGTGCGCTGTGGGTGTTTAAGGCCTAGAAACCTGAAGGGAAGTGGCGAAGTGGGTTTAAAGACGGGTTTGGTGACTACAGGAATTGGTTCTGGTTTAGGTGGCTTACTCGACTCAAGACGAATCCAGAAACGAAATTTTTCCCGAATCTCTCTCTCTACTTCTTCTTTTGGTTTCTCTTCTTTTCTCAACTCGATAAGCTTGGAGATCTTTTCGTCTACTTTAGTCAGTCTATTCCCGGCTTCGTCTATCTGACGTTGTAAGTCAGCACAAAAATCTTCGCTTTTTTGAGTTAGTTTNAAGGGAGGCCCAGACTTCCCTCTCCCCATCCACTTGGGCCAGCTCCTCCAGGGGAATCCTAACTTCTCCTGGTGTGACGTGCCTGGAAAACCCCACCAGCGAGGCGTCGAGGGGGCATCCTAACTATCCACCTCAGCTGGCTCCCTTTGACACGGAGCTGAGCCCAGTCACCCTGCGGAGGAAACTCATTTTGGCTGCTTGTATGTTCTTCTTTTGCCCACATCTAAAAGCTGAATTCAATACACCAAGACCAAAACGTCTTCAAAACAGAACAGCTGTTATTAAAGCTTAAGGCAGAATGTGGGGCTGCTAAGATTTAGCCCCAGAAAATCTCTAAATCTCAAACCCGTTGCTAAAATCTTCTGTGATTTTGTAGAAAAAGGTTAACCCTCTGGAGGCGGGCGTTGCAGATTAGCAACGTTAAAACCTACCTACCTGGTTACTCCACGTACGTATTTCATGAGCATTTTTAACTCAGATGTACCCCTGAAGGACTTAGTTGTTCGTCCTTTTATCAAAACTTATTTTGAGCCTGAGAGGGTTAACTCAACAATGAGCAGTGGACGTTTATCTGGGTGGTGGACTGGAGGGCTGCCCCTCTGTGATTCGCGACATTCTTACTAACTTTAATATCCTATAAATATCGTTGTATGTACAGCTTACGTGTTTAAGGGATTTCGTGCCTGGACTCCATCCCATTGGCCCCCCACCTATCGACGAGCCTTTGTACGCGTTTTTAAAACTATCTGTTTGTCTATACGGTCGTAGACTTTACACCTAACTAACGACGATGGGGTTTTCTGGACTTTGAACGTGGTTCCTCTACTGGAAGATAGTAGACTAGAGGTTCCTTTGTGCGCTGTGGGTGTTTAAGGCCTAGAAACCTGAAGGGAAGTGGCGAAGTGGGTTTAAAGACGGGTTTGGTGACTACAGGAATTGGTTCTGGTTTAGGTGGCTTACTCGACTCAAGACGAATCCAGAAACGAAATTTTTCCCGAATCTCTCTCTCTACTTCTTCTTTTGGTTTCTCTTCTTCTCTCAACTCGATAAGCTTGGAGATCTTTTCGTCTACTTTAGTCAGTCTATTCCCGGCTTCGTCTATCTGACGTTGTAAGTCAGCACAAAAATCTTCGCTTTTTTGAGTTAGTTTTAAAACCCTGATATTGTCTTTTTTCAGATCAGCCATTCTCTTGCTAACTGGGGTCTCCTCAAGCACAGATTCTGGTAAATCATCCTCTTCTACAGCTTTTCGGAGGCCCATCTGAATGGTCTTGGCATCCACGTCTTGTTTCTCGAATCTCTTTTTGTAAATGTACAGATCTCTTTTCTCATCTTTTAAATCTTGGATCAATCTGTCATTTTCTGAAATTAACTCCTCCTGAGAAGTTCTCCTATAATGTACTATGTCTATTAAGTCTGTATAATGCAACAGCTGCCGTTCCATTACCTTTTCATGTCTTTCAATCAGTTTACAGCGGTCATCAGACCATTTGTCCCTTATTTCTAAAAGACGTTTTTCCAATTGTTGGATTTTCTCCTGAAATGTGCTGATTTCTTCTTCCAGCTGGCTGTTGTATTCTTCTAAATCCATCATTGTAGATTATTTCCTGACAGGTAAAAAATACGTGTGTACTGATGGTGAGTTTGGGGGTAAATGAATCTGTTGGGTGGAAGTGCTTTATATTAGAACTGGTCACGTGGTCTTCGTGGCACATCAAAGGCCCTTTGTGACGTCACCACGTAGTAGTGTTGTTTACGTTCTTGACGACGCTGACGCTGTTCCGTTTACGTCCCTTTTAGTTCGTGGTGCTGGTGGTGCAGCGGGAACGCGCGTCACAGCCGGAAGTAAACAACGAGGCTACTTTTGAATATATTCGTGATATTAACACGTTTCTTACCCGTGTGCTTCCTGAAAACGTGCTGTTTGGGGGCAGATAAATGAAAGAAATGACTGGTTTTAACGCGTTTTATTGGAGCTCGTTTTAGAGTCAGTGAGTCAGGATTGTGTTTTCAGCTCCCTGGTTCCTAATAACGGCTCATCTAAATGTTTCTGAGCATGTAAACGCAGTTGCGGGAGCGCGTGTGGGACGCAACCTGAGCGAGAAGGCAGAAAACAATGAGAGAACATTGATGATGCTGAGGAGCAGAACTTGGCTCTGTGGGTTCGGGGGTCTGCATCATCACCATGTTGGAGGTCTGATAAATCATTAGATCCAACACTAAATACGTTTTATTACTCTGTAAATGGTGTGTAGATATTTCTCTGGTGAGGAAAGAGAATCATACATTTCTTTTGTGAAAACAATGAAAGACGCACAGATCTGTATGATCATCAGAAAAGGAAAAATATTGTTTTACTGGCAACATCTGGGTAATCTGAGACTGTCCCATCTCCTTTAGACCAAACAATTAAACTCACTCCAGTGAGTGTGCTGCATTTCAATTCATTTGTTAAAGACTAACACGCCATTAGATTTTTTTTTTTTTTTTTTTTTTTGTAAAAAGAAAAACCAAAATCTTTGTAGAATAAAACTGACTAAAACTAAAATGCATTTTCGTCCAAAAGACTGAGATGGCTGCCAAAAACAGCGCTGCTCTGTTCTGCTGGATGGTATGGTACCCTCTCTAATTGATGCAATGTTGTCATGGTAACCAAGTGGGCTGAGTCTAACTTTATTTCCTTCTCTCATTTTCTTTTTAACCTTTGATTTTTTGAGTATTTTCTTGTTTTTCACTTTTACTTCAGCAAACTTTTTAGCATTCAGATTTCAAAGAGTTTCAGCAAGAAATTAACTTTATCTAATTAATTCCAATTTTATTTATTTATTATGGAATACTTTGTAAAGATCTACAGCACTTTAAAAGTTGTGGATATTTAGAGATGCAGTGATACATACATAGTACATAAATATGCCAAAAAATTATGTTTATAAATGCTCATTGTGCAAAAGGAGGTAACTAAGTCTGAAATGTTCAATAAAGCAACTCTAGATTAAATAAATGAGTTTGACTTACTGTTTGGCAAGATGAACAGACCACTTGTCTCTTTCTCACGTTTAATAATGCATAATAAACACTTATTAATGCTTATGAAGTGTTGCAGATAAATCATTTCTTAGCCATTTTAAGCAAAGACTTATTTTTAAG
>SSNQ01034580.1:522745-542812 GCA_006942095.1 Nothobranchius kuhntae | reverse complement strand
TAGTACTAAAGAGTTGAAGACATTTTTATAAACAGATTAACAAGACATGCATCTGAGAAAGGGCCTAAATAAGGGTCATGAGGGATTTGTAGTTTTTACCCTTCATTAAAGAACAAGTTCACTTGTTATTTCCAACAAATCCGCAGTGGTTTCCAGTATAAAAATGCCTTGTGAGTCGACCTCTGTGGGAAAAAGCTCTGGCGCTCCTGTTTCAGGAGGCAGAAGTGAGCCGGAGCAGACGGCAGCAGGATTTGATCGTTTTTACGATGTGAACGTTTCAGTGTGTTTTCTATCGGCGCGTAATGCAGGGAAAAAGAGTGTAAACAGTGTGTTGTAGTCTTTTCCGTGTATTTAGGTGAACTCGTTTACGTATAAAGTAACATAACACACCTACGCCTGCAGAACGAAAAGTGTCAATGAGGAAACACGAGGCCGGCCAAAAAGTTACAACTCTGACAGTTTTTATTTGTGAAAAACTACAAGCAAAATTCATAAATAGACATTTCTATCTGAAGCAGAGGAAATGATCAGGTTAGCCTATAAGCGCAAAGTCGTGCACATGCCAGAAACATGTAGAGTTTTCACATCATGAGCTAGACAAGGAGCTGTGATCTGCTGAAAATGCAGCGTACATTTCCACACCAGGAACAGAATGTGACCGTTTCACAAGGAGGGGAAAACAGTGACACGTCTTAGGTCAAATAAAAAAGTAAAAAAAAGAGAGAGGAACACAAAACTGGGTTAAACAAAGAATGAGTCATCGTTGTGCCCCTACATGTTTTTTTGTTGTTTTTTTAGTTAAACCAAGCAATAACTTTAATAGTATTGTACAAGACACTGTTATAGGAAGAAATGACTTTTTAGAATACATTTAATTGGAAGTTCACGTTTAAGTTTCTACAGTAAGGAAACGAGCATTCTATACGTGGGTCTCTGAACAAACAAAGCTAAAATATGTAACCATCTTTACACAGTAAATTAAGGTTACTGGTCGCACACAAGAACAGAACTGCTTGCGCGAGGGGGGGGGGGGCAGTAGAACAACAAAAAGAACAAAAGACTTCAGCTCTGATGCCGTTACTCATAGTGTTTGCACCTTCTTAAAAGTCTATTTACAAGCAACAATTCATATACTCAGCAAAATGGCCGTTCGTTAATAATTTAACAGTGAATTCTCTGTGGTGGAGCACTCGGTCAGGTGAGGGCGGCGACAGCTGAGGCAGGCGTTTAGTTTCTATTTAGACCCGGTTCTGATGAGTGCACGACAAAGTTGATTTCTTCTCAAATCCAAGCTCAGCAGTCCCGAGTCTGTCCCCCATCTGAACACTGATTTCGTCTTTGTTTGTAATAATGAGCACGATTACATTTTAATTAGAGCTCAGAAGCAGAACTGGGTGAACACACACTTCCTGGATGGGAAACATCGTTTACAACACACGATTATCATCCTTTAGTGTGAAATGAGAGGGCAACACATTAAACCTGGTCCCTGTGGTTCTGAAGGGGGGGGCTCACCTAGCCTGGTTCTAGCTGCTCCAGGAGCAGCTTCTGACCTGCTGTAGGAGCTATGCGTACAGCAGACCAGCAGAGTCAGGCAAAGGCCAAAATCCCCAGCCAGACAGCTTCTCCATGTCCACATCTGGCCCCACCCACCACACGGGAAGCCCCGCCCCTTTAGCCCACGCTCAGAGACGAGTGCACAATAAGAACACCATTTAAATGGATTATATTAGTCTTTATTTAAACTGTTATTCATCTCACACATTAGATAATTGCATTTCAAATTGTTATTCATCTATGTATTATTATGAAATTCCTTTGGTCCTTCAATAAATAAAACTAAGATATCATATACACATTTATTCTTTTTACAATTTCATACAGTTAAAAGTAAATTCTGTTGGTCTACCAGCTAAGGTGAACGTTCTTTAAAACCCTTACACAAGCCTTGCTGCTGTAAAATTTTAAAGGACAGTTGTCTTTCTAACAAGTACTGTAATATTTAGCCTTCAAAGACAGGAGTCTTAAATCATCACAAATAAAAGCAGGTCAATCAAATTGTCAATTGTTTTTGTTGTTTTTTTTGTTGTTGCATGCGTTTTCAGCGTGGAGACGGTGAAGATTTGTCTTCGGGAGCACAACGAGTGAGAAATGGAACACAGGAGGACACAACAGGTCTGTTTTACAGCTGTTTGGTTTGACCAAGCGGAGCTGGATCCTTCAGTCACCAGTAAACACAAAGAGAAACATCGACGCTCCAGAGCTCTGCCTTCAGCCGGAAAACTCGACGCGGATGCATGGAATGGACGCAGAAAGTATCGACAGCTTTTTAGTGTTTTACACAACACACTGTACAGTAAAGGACAGGAGATTCTGTACAGCCTGCTCTAGCAAATGAAACCAACCACAGAAGCAGAGGTCCTCCCTCCGACGTGCACGCTTACTCGCACGGAGAAGCACAAGGACCTGCGGGAGGTCTCGACAGGGTCGTTGAGAAAAACGACGGAGAACTTGTCACATTGAGCGAATGGGCAGCCCCAGATCTGCAAAACCGCTTCACAGTGTATGTAGCACCAGTGTGTGTGCACGTGTGTGTGTCTGTGTGTCCTCTAACATTTTCAATGTAACCAAAACACTGAGGGAACGAACAGCAGAGCTACACTGCAAAGCTTCCATAACATGAAAAAGGAAAACATCAAAGTATACAGGTGCAACAGGTAATAAATAAGGGGAGTAATAGTTATTCAGGTGGTGGTGGTGGTGGTGGTTATTGTGCCCAGCAGAGATTCTTCTTTACAAAAACAGAACAAAAACAAAATAAAAGTCGACTTGGCCTCACATCCACGTACAAATATAAAACAATACATACAAGTGTCTGGATGCTACCGTCGGGTGGAGGCGGGGCGTTACGCTCTTGTCTTCTACGCCACACCACAAGGGAAGGTCCCCAAACAAGGTGTTTATTTCCCTGAAAGACGCCTGTCTCTTTCACTCAACCGGATCCTCGGCATCCAGGGAATCGTGGTGTGGAGGGAGGGGCGGCAATGGGAAAGGGTTCTCTCCCCCATTGGGATCCATAGAGTCCAGAATCAAGGGAGAGGTGGGGACTGGGAGCAGGAGCAGGGGTAGGATGGAGGGGGAGCTCAGAATGACTCGTCGTGCCCCACAGAGAGGTCCCCTTTAGGGGTGGAGGCGCGTGACGAGCCCTTGTCCATGCTCTCGGAGCCGGAGCTCTGGTGCTGCTGTTCGGAGCCTGCGCTGGATGTGATGGTAGACGACGATGTGGATGAGGAGCGGGTCTTCTCCTTAAAGTCCGTTATGATCACCGTCACATTCCCGACTGTGATGGCCAACTGCTGGGCGGTACTCCGGTCAATGTTCTTCAGTTTGGGCCTGAGAAGAAAACCAGACAGTTAGGTTTGACTAAACGGCTCCATTCCTCTGTGAAACACGAGGAGGTGAGTAACCGTGAGAGTGGGTGTTAGGGCTGTCGCGGTTGAGGAATTCCCCCTGCGGTGATTCAGGGTGGCTTAATATTGCGGTATGCGATATTATTGCAGTCCTTTTTTTTATTGCAGTACTATCTAAACATAATGTTTACACATTTAAAAAAGGTTAAAAATTGCCGTGCCTTCTTTTATAACGCTTTACTGAATGCAGATCAAAGGGCAGTAACAACACAGATCGCAGTAACGTTTGTTTGTCCGACAGTTGGAGTCCGACTGAACTTAAAAACAACAAAATTCAGGAGAAGGTTAAACTTTTAAATGCAAATTTGGCTGCAGCATCTAACAAATAAGAAACAAGTCCCCATTTTGTTTAGTTGTTTAAAATCAAGCATAAAAAATGACATGTACCGGGCGCGCGCGCGCCGGGGGGCGGGCGCACTATCATTTCACTTTCACACACACGAATGACGGTGATTTATAGCTCGGTCACGTCCTTGTTACACACAAGGAAAACCAGCATGTTAACATATACGGTTTGAGAGAGGATCTGAGAGGGATGGCAACATTTCCAGCAACACTGAAAACCCTCTCGGATGGTGCGCTCGTTGCACTTACCCCAAATTCCACTACCTCCGCTCCGGTCCGGCCCCGCTCGCTTCCGAACTCAACTTGCGTGCGACTCTGGCGAGCAAAGGGAATCTCTCCGCTCCACCATGTCAGGGGTTTTCTTTAGGGTGGATGCATTCCTCCTGCAGGTAGCGAGTGAGCTCCAGCTCGGCTCAAACTCTCTTCGGGACGGTTGCAGAAGCAGTGCTTGTCCGGGACTTCAGCAGGTCTCCGAGCGTTTATTATTTATTTATTTTTTTGCCGCTGGTGGCAGCTCTGTCTCGGCCAAGGACTCTGGCTGCGCAGCAGCTGACGTACTGAAAACCAAAGCGCTCCCAAAGGAGCGAAGTAACGTTTCGTTTTGATACCAGTGCAGCCATCCTTCTCAACATGCATCATTGAGTTGAACCAAGTTCAGTAATCGCGGTGGCGCATGATGCAGCGCGGTGGGCTTCTTCATATCGCGATATTTCATTTTTGCGGTTACCGCGACAGCCCTAGTGGGTGTGTATTGTAAAAGGTTTCCCTAACAGGAAGTGCTGCATCATCGCCACATGAAACAGACAAAGCGAGCTTACACACCTGGAAATGTGAGAGTTCTTGTTGGTCTTGGTTGTGGATTTTCCAGACTGTATGCTCTGTTTATCACTGGGGGGACTCTGATGGTTGTCTGACTTGGGTCTGGAACAGAACAGAGGCCGGGTTACAGGCAGAGCAGCAGACACGAGCATGAGCTTAGGTACTGGCTCTGGTACCAACCTGGTCTTCTTGTTGCTGGGCTTCTTCGTCACAGCGGGGCTAATGTCCTTCNAAACAGAACAAAAACAAAATAAAAGTCGACTTGGCCTCACATCCACGTACAAATAGAAAACAATACATACAAGTGTCTGGATGCTACCGTCAGGGGTGGAGGCGGGGCGTTACGCTCTTGTCTTCTACGCCACACCACAAGGGAAGGTCCCCAAACAAGGTGTTTATTTCCCTGAAAGACGCCTGTCTCTTTCACTCAACCGGATCCTCGGCATCCAGGGAATCGTGGTGTGGAGGGAGGGGCGGCAATGGGAAAGGGTTCTCTCCCCCATTGGGATCCATAGAGTCCAGAATCAAGGGAGAGGTGGGGACTGGGAGCAGGAGCAGGGGTAGGATGGAGGGGGAGCTCAGAATGACTCGTCGTGCCCCACAGAGAGGTCCCCTTTAGGGGTGGAGGCGCGTGACGAGCCCTTGTCCATGCTCTCGGAGCCGGAGCTCTGGTGCTGCTGTTCGGAGCCTGCGCTGGATGTGATGGTAGACGACGATGTGGATGAGGAGCGGGTCTTCTCCTTAAAGTCCGTTATGATCACCGTCACATTCCCGACTGTGATGGCCAACTGCTGGGCGGTACTCCGGTCAATGTTCTTCAGTTTGGGCCTGAGAAGAAAACCAGACAGTTAGGTTTGACTAAACGGCTCCATTCCTCTGTGAAACACGAGGAGGTGAGTAACCGTGAGAGTGGGTGTTAGGGCTGTCGCGGTTGAGGAATTCCCCCTGCGGTGATTCAGGGTGGCTTAATATTGCGGTATGCGATATTATTGCAGTCCTTTTTTTTATTGCAGTACTATCTAAACATAATGTTTACACATTTAAAAAAGGTTAAAAATTGCCGTGCCTTCTTTTATAACGCTTTACTGAATGCAGATCAAAGGGCAGTAACAACACAGATCGCAGTAACGTTTGTTTGTCCGACAGTTGGAGTCCGACTGAACTTAAAAACAACAAAATTCAGGAGAAGGTTAAACTTTTAAATGCAAATTTGGCTGCAGCATCTAACAAATAAGAAACAAGTCCCCATTTTGTTTAGTTGTTTAAAATCAAGCATAAAAAATGACATGTACCGGGCGCGCGCGCGCCGGGGGGCGGGCGCACTATCATTTCACTTTCACACACACGAATGACGGTGATTTATAGCTCGGTCACGTCCTTGTTACACACAAGGAAAACCAGCATGTTAACATATACGGTTTGAGAGAGGATCTGAGAGGGATGGCAACATTTCCAGCAACACTGAAAACCCTCTCGGATGGTGCGCTCGTTGCACTTACCCCAAATTCCACTACCTCCGCTCCGGTCCGGCCCCGCTCGCTTCCGAACTCAACTTGCGTGCGACTCTGGCGAGCAAAGGGAATCTCTCCGCTCCACCATGTCAGGGGTTTTCTTTAGGGTGGATGCATTCCTCCTGCAGGTAGCGAGTGAGCTCCAGCTCGGCTCAAACTCTCTTCGGGACGGTTGCAGAAGCAGTGCTTGTCCGGGACTTCAGCAGGTCTCCGAGCGTTTATTATTTATTTATTTTTTTGCCGCTGGTGGCAGCTCTGTCTCGGCCAAGGACTCTGGCTGCGCAGCAGCTGATGTACTGAAAACCAAAGTGCTCCCAAAGGAGCGAAGTAACGTTTCGTTTTGATACCAGTGCAGCCATCCTTCTCAACATGCATCATTGAGTTGAACCAAGTTCAGTAATCGCGGTGGCGCATGATGCAGCGCGGTGGGCTTCTTCATATCGCGATATTTCATTTTTGCGGTTACCGCGACAGCCCTAGTGGGTGTGTATTGTAAAAGGTTTCCCTAACAGGAAGTGCTGCATCATCGCCACATGAAACAGACAAAGCGAGCTTACACACCTGGAAATGTGAGAGTTCTTGTTGGTCTTGGTTGTGGATTTTCCAGACTGTATGCTCTGTTTATCACTGGGGGGACTCTGATGGTTGTCTGACTTGGGTCTGGAACAGAACAGAGGCCGGGTTACAGGCAGAGCAGCAGACACGAGCATGAGCTTAGGTACTGGCTCTGGTACCAACCTGGTCTTCTTGTTGCTGGGCTTCTTCGTCACAGCGGGGCTAATGTCCTTCTCTATGTCTGGTTTGTCATTGAGGGTTTGCTCCTGGTCGCTCTTGTCCTTCTCAGGGGTGTCCCCTTCTGGCCTCACCTCCTCAGGACGCTCACCTTCAGGACGTCCCTCTCCACTGGCTCGCTCCGCGTCACTGAGCAGACGCTCTTTGTCCGTGCGCTCGCTCCGCTCTCTCCGGTCCTTCTTGGGAGGAGGAGGCATGGGGTACTGCTGGGCCACCTGCTGGGCAACCAGCTGGGAGTTTATCCTGGGTTTCCTGCAGAGAAGATCCGGGGCATAAACATGGATTAGTGGTGTAGTGGAGCGGTGAGCTGGCTCTGGACACGTATCAACGCAGAAACATTACAGCCAACAGAGGTGACTGAACCCCAACAGCAGCAAGAGAATGGGGTCTCTGGACCCACATGCTCCAGAGGTGCTTCTGATCAGCTGCTTCCTGGTGCAGCATCCCTGTTCTGAAGGCTAATCTCATTACCTCATGGCTGTAATAAAACGAATGCACCGGATCACAAGGTGGAACATTGGCAGCATGTTGCTAAGGTCCCCTAATCTGATTACTGCAGGCTTGGCCTTATTTGTCACAGACGGAGATTCGGTCAGACGTGGTGTAGCTTTCACACACACTCATTCTGATGCTTTACAAGCTCCAGTCTGACCCACTGAGCACGAACCAAGCTCCACAGCTAACACACACACACACACACACCTGGATCCTAATAGGCACCAGCTGTCAACATCTGGGGGAACCTCGGGGGAAGAGAAGGATGAGTGCACAGACCAAAATGCAACCAGCAACAAGGATAATTGTGGGACAGGAAGCTGGGTGAGCTTACAGACAGATCCTCCTAAACTCCATCTGAACGTTTATGCAAAACAGTTGTGATAGATACTCGTCACTGCTGCTAAAAGGAAGTGTGAAAAGTCAGACCGACTTCAGCTGCTGCAGTGGTTAGCCTCAGTTTTGATTTAGCGACACCATACTGTTACAGTGCTTAAACCCATGCACCACTCTCTCTCTCTCTCTCTCTCTCCTCACACTTCTAACCTCACCATTTATCCATCTTCTCAATACTTTCCACATTTCTTTGAAATGTTTCCCTTTAAGTGCTCCATAAAGTGGCTACATTCTCCTCCTGCTGAGACCTATTACACAGCAAGTTGGCTCTCCTTGAGGGGGCTGATCAGAAGGCAATCAATTGGGGTATAATAGAGCATCATGTAGTAACGGTTACGCTGCTGATGGATCAATACACGAGCTGCGGTGAATCCTGATGAGCCCTGGGCTGTTGATCCATTAGACACTGGAGCCTGGGGTTCCTCCACATGTCGGCTCTGTGGGAAGCTCCCTCGGGAGCTGGGAACTGGATGTGGGAGAGAAATGCTCTTCTACCCTATCTTTAGATATTCCTAAACGATTACCTCAATCACATCCTGATGGAGCTTTCACTCTGGAATGACTATTACATGTAATAATACCAGTAACTTACTGGGCTGTGGCTGGTGGAGACAAACAAGCCGTTACAGCAACAGTTACACTGACGAGGGTAAAAAAGACAAATAAACCAACGTGTGCCCGACATTCCTGCAACACCTCTCGTCTGGATCCGGTGATCTTCTGGGCCACCTGAAGGTTTTTAACCACAACAATATTATGTTGGTGAAGCGAGCCGACCTGATCATACTCAGGAGTATTATTGGCCTTCTAAACCAGATGAAAGATCTGCGATCTAGTCACAACTTGTCTTGTTATTTTACATTTTATGTTGATTTTATATATTTTTAACATGCTCAGAACTCCTGCAGCAGCAGTTTTCTGTGAAGGATGGGAGAAATCCCATTGCATTCTCACAAATGCCGTTCACACTAGGGCCCGACCGATATGCTTTTCTTGGGACCGATACCGATACAAAACTTTTAACAAAGGCCGATAGCCGATATAATGGCCGATAAATCTCCCTCACAAAAAAAAAAGAAGTAAAAATTTTCTTAAGCTTAAACCCTTCCTTCCCTGCCTTTTTGATGCAAACTTATTTCTCTGTTACACACCAAAGAACTGTCTCCATAACTCACTCGGGTTTCCAAGTAATGCAAATAAGATTTATTTAGCAGATCTCAAAAACAACAGAACACACAAACTCAGTCACAGCATAAATCTAACACTCAAGTGTTTTCTTGTAAACTGTGGTTTCCACAAACACATTTTAACTTAAAGGAATATTCCACCGCTCAGTAAAACTGTGTCAGAGTTAGACAAGTCAGAAAAAGCATTTTATAACCAGCCCAATAAGATCTGGCAGCAGTTGTTTTTTTTTAGCATAAAACAATGTAAGTGAATTCACATAGACTGCAGTGTTTTTTATGTAGGTGAATGTAAGCCTTCCCTTCCATTGCTTTATGCTGAAACAACTGGTTACAACAGGTTTTTTCTGACTTGGATAACTCTGGAAAATCTAACAACACACACACAAGTTTAGGGACAGAAGATCCCTATAAGAATATTAAAATAATAAAGATGCAGCAATAAACAAAACGTAATACTTGTGCTTTGTAACAAAGTAACACTCTGTGGAAGTAAACTTGGTGAACTTATTCACCCTGGACAGGAAGTAATTGCACATAAGAAACATAAATAAGAATAAATTTTAAAAAAGTTCCAAAACAATAATTTGTGTTCAAAGTTCAAAGGGGCGGAGCCACACAACATGAGTTCATATACCTGGCGCCATCTGCTGGATAGGTAGCGCAATGTCGGCCATATTGGCCGTCTTTTTGGCCAACAGCCGATACTGTTAATGACCCCAATATCGGCTGATATATCGGTCGGCTGATATATCGGTCGGGCCCTAGTTCACAATTAGCAGTTTTCCTTCTCGGACGAGTGACCTTCTGTTAGCTTATCCATCTTATCTGTCCTGTGGGCAACGCTTCTATCATAATTCCACTGTTATCATTTAAAATATATTTTATTCAATATAAACTCTAAATCCTTATAATTGAGTTGTTTTTTTCTTCTTTGCTCAAATTTTACTGACACAACACTCCAAAAAGCAACAGGATGTGCCTGAAACATCATCATCTTCTCTCACATAGACATGAATACATAGAGGCCCCATTGGGCGATGGAGAGCTTAACAGTGTTGTCGCCATATTGGATGGGTCTCCTCTATGGGGAGAAAAAAGTTTCGAAAGACCTGTGTGTGTGTGTGCCTAGATTTGTGTGTGTATGTGTAACTCTTGATTTGTGACTTGTGTTTACATTTGTGTGTAACTTCAGTTCTTACACATACAAATCATTGAATACACACACACACACACACACACACACACACACACACACACACACACACACACACACACACACACACACACAAATCACCTGGTACACACGGAAAAAACTACATTACACACAGATCAGTTTACAAGTACAAAAATCCTTTTGAGACTCTTTTCGCAGCTGGCTGATTTGTGCGTACATGGTGTGTTTGAATGCTGGGTGGAAGCTGGGAAATCCAATTTTCCTTTGGATTTAGTCTAAACTTGTGTTGATGGTACAAATATGTTTTTCTGTGGAAAAATAGAATATCTCAGGATCCTGTAGTCATAAAAGATAGACCAACATTGAATGTTTAATCATCTAAATTTGTTTATTTAGATATATATGTGTTTGACCTGACCTGAAAGAGTTGGAAGGGCAGACTTGTTAACAAGGGCTGCATTTCATTTAGAACTTCTGACCCTTAGGATTATTCCAGCATACAAAGCTGCAGAACTGGAATGCTACTAGGAGTAGACCAATATATCAGGCTGATATTTACCATTTTTATATATCACCATCGGCTGATATAACGCCTTAGTAAAGCCGATATATAATCAGGCACATCCCCGGGCAGCCCGTTGCTGCTGCAGAATTAATATTTCATTTATTCTTACGTTCCTAAATAACATCTGCTTAATAAATGCTCAAAATATATTAATTTAGACTAGAATTTCCTATAATTGACCAGTTTTTAATATTTAATACTTGGTTAGTTTACTAATTTGTTTGATTAACTTTAGTTAGATGTCTGATTAGAACACTGAGCAGTGCACAAAATTAAGATTTAACTGCTGGTTATACTCGGTGTTCAAAAAATTATTCAGTTTCGTGAATCAGCTGATGTTATTTGTGACATTTTTTAACCCTCCCACTGTCCTAATAGGTGTGACCCCGCGAGGAAAGTTGACCATTGAGCAGGGTTGATGGTTTATCCCTTGAGGTCCACGTGGCAGGGGTGAGAACTGGGCACCACCTCACCTGAGGTCACCCATTAGGACAGTGGGAGGGTTAATTAAAATCATCTTGGTATCGACCATGAAAATCAGCCATCGGCTGACCATGACCTTTACTAACCGGCATCCGCAACAGCCAAACCAATATTGGTCAACCTCTAAAGTTTATCCTCGTCGATACATCTGAGGTGTTTCTCAATGCCAAGGAACCTTAACTTGATGTCTTGGCCCCGCCCCGGTTGCCTAAGAGGTACGCCAAGACGTGCTCCAATTTTCATGTTCTACCGAGGCGTGTGTTCTCCTTTTGTTAGCCGTTTAGCTAACTGAGCGAGGATACATGGGAGGTGCCTTGTAGCCTAGCCTTGGTCAAAAATTACCCAGAATACACCACAGTATTGTCAAAAGGATGGCAGACCAGAAGCCGGCAGCTACTTTGGGGACGTTTTCAAATTTAAAAGTAAGTCAACTAATTAAAAATGTTTTTTTTTTTTTAGATCCAAAGAAGTTATCTATGGTTGGTTAGTTGCTTAGTAGTTGCAGCTTCGGTGGCTAGCGGGTAGTAGCTCGCTTATATTTTTTATTTAATAAACATTTACACAAGACATCGCCTCGCAAGGCCAGGTGCCTCGACATTGAGAAACACCCCTGGCCTTCAGGTGAAAAGTCGCTTGTGAAAAAACACTTATGTCATTTAAGACCTCTGGTTACAGTTTAGCTACAAAGTGCTCTCATAACCTAGTTTGTCTTTATGCCACAACATTAGGTGTCTCATATTTCTGCTCTCCAAAACTAGACTGAGGAACAGAAGATACTCTCAGCGACTCTGTGGGTATTCTGCTTTACAAACGTCTGAGATGGGAGCATGCACAGAAACTCTTGTTGTTATTATTATTATTATTATTATTATATTGTTCCAGGCGGTCACCAACAGTGGCAGCCCAGTGAGAAGCCGGCTTTAACGCCACTTCTGTATTAAGTGTACAGTGTGCTGCCCATTGATTCCATTTAAAATTAGCATAATTATGACAATTTTAAATAACAGCTCATATCTAAATGATTCCACACAGACAAGGTGAAACCTGCTCCACACTGGGAGCAATTATTATTTTAAGAAACCAAATCAAATAAAGACCCACACAGCTCTAGAAGTGCTGGAAATGATCCTGGGGGCATGCCCAGGAGTGAGCCCGTGTTCTATTGCTGATATTGCTCCAAGGTCCCAGTGTGGCAGGATATTTCTGAAGAATCTGTCCGTGTGTGTGTGTGTGTGTGTGTGTTTATCCTGCTGCTGAATTGTGTCCTGCTGTGAGTGCTTACAGCATATTTACCTCCCCCACTTTGCAACAATAGGCCATGATGGACAGCTCCTCCAGAGCTCACCCCTAAATTCCACCCACTACGGGGGAGGAAGGAGTGGGGAGACTCCCTCCACGGGATGCCCCAAAATAACTGACATCATGTTTAAAAGCTCCTAATTCAGTCGGACTGACACCCGTGGTTAGTGCACTCCCCTCACACGCACCCCCGCCCAGCCGGAGCTGCTCGGCGTGACCGGTACCGGAGAGTCCAAAGCTGCCGTTTCAGAGGGAATCCTCTTCACAAAGTCTAAAAGCAATGATCTAGAGTGCTTGATGGCGAGACACGGTAATGAAGAGTGTGAATGAGCGATGCAGAGCGATATGGAGAGAGATGAAGGGAAGCCCTCATTAACACAGCTCTTTTATTTGAAGTGCTGTGCGGAGGACAAGCAATTATATCCTGCCAGGCTGAATGAACACAGCGACAGACAACAATGTTCTCCACCCAAGGACAGCCCATCAAGAGCTATATTAACATCCCTTCAGCTTACTCAGACTGAATCACCACCAGTACACAGACTTAGACCTTCCTTGTTCTACATCGCCGGAAGAACAACAAAAACACTTGTCCTGTGAGCTGGTTGGAAACAACGTCGGAGCGTCACCCTGGAGCATGTGTCTCAGATATGTGTGAAGATGCTCCAGGGCTTTGGTTTGATCTCATCAGCTACCCATAACATTCTGGCATCCATCTGACCGACAACCAACATGCGGTCATCTGTGTGAACGCCTGGGTCAATGTGCAGAATCCCACGATGCTGCCCCTCCCCTCCCCCGAGCAGATGTAGGGCGCCGAGCCCAGAGGCCTGCTCTGCTCTGCTAGCTACAACCGTTTCATCTTCTGTAGTTGAATTTTCATCAGTCATGTCAAATACACAAAGAAAAGACCCCAACACATGTTGCAAGAATGTTTCTAGTTGAATCTAACCAAGCCCACAACACAGCTCAGAAGAAAGCAGGTGTGTCCAGATGTTCCACGCTGATTATTAATGACAGTAGTTTCATGAGACTTCTTTTAACTACAGAAATGACAACACCTGACGAAAAAAGGGTGTGAACTAATAAATCTAATGGTCGCATGAGTGTAGGGTTGTCACAATACTAAACTTTCAAACTCGATTCGATACTATTTAAAAACACCAATTTATTGAACAAGTTTATTCAAAAAATAACATTCCTCAATTTATATTGCAAAAATTAAATGTTAAGAATTAAGTGTGTAAGGTGCTTAAACCTTTCAAGTATCAGCATTTTTTAAAACGTGCATATAAAAACTGGCGAAATTTAACACTTTAAATCATGAATTGTCTCACTATATATACACTATTTGCAGAGTGATGTTTTGCTGCTTAAACTCTGTTTAAGGTGCATTTTTGTCATAAGTTGTAATGCCATATGTTTTGTTCTGTACTTTTGAACAACTCTGTTGGTCAATAAAGGGAGAAAACGAATTTCTCCACAGTAGGACAAAGGTACATCTACCGGTAATCTTAATGAAAACAGGTTGGCGCACGGCAGTGACGTCATTAAAAACGCCGGTTAGATTAGCCGCGGCTAGTCTGTTCACGCCTTGAAATCCCAGACCCGCTCCAAACGAACAGGGGAATCACGTTAATGATTCCTAACAAAACCTTTCGACATAAAGATGTTTTGGTGCAGATAATGTCTTATTTCGAGGCTGCACCATGGGTGCCCGTCCGCACCCGTTATATGGATATACACTGATGGCGATTCGTCAATGGATCTAAATACCCCGGGGAATCCAAGTAGCACCTAAGTTGTCAGCGTGAGTAAACAAACGTACTGCATGCTAGAAATGAAGTCCGGGTTGCAATAAACAGGAGTTTTCCTTTAAGCACATAAGCGTGAATATACAACTATGTGTCGGACTTGGTATGCTAATGAAGTTGGGCTGTGAAGCGCCTCCCAAATTCGCTGTTTATGTTTTTGTTTATTTATTTGGCAGACAAAACTTGGATCGGAGACAACTCGCGTGGGAAACTGCAATGTAGCCATGCCGCGTCTTCTGTTTGTCTGGGAGGCGGAGGCTGCTTTACAGCATCTGGCTGTCGTGCGTGTCGGTGTACTTGAAGAAGGCTGTGTATAATAGTCCATGATATCGATACCACAGGGATGGAATATCTAATTTAGATACCACTTTTAGCATCGATTTATATCTAGGTATCGATTTTTTTGACAACACTAAATGAGTGTGCATTATAAGTTTAGATCTGCCCCCAGAACCTTAACTATGAAGAAAACCAACTGGTCTGGATGTTGGTGACGCATCCACCTTGAGCACACGCTTCTGGTGTCTGATTTATTCATCAGAATGTTAAAGCTGATAAGCTGAAGTGCTGCTGTGAAGCTGATGGTGAAGAACTTCTGAGAAGTGGTGCTGTCACCTCCAGCCATGTGTGGGGGTGGGTGGAGAGAGCACCCAAAGAGCTGCCTCGGGCTATAAGCTCTTTTCAATCTCTCCCACTGCCCAGAGGCATTAAACACTGTTCATTTCATTTGGCCCTTCCAGCCAGGGTTTAAAGGCTTAGCGCTACGGGCACCTCTCACACTCTGCATTTAAAAAGAAGCAAGAAGAACAGCTTTATTTCATGGTGGCTCCAAATTAATAGTTGTGTCAAATTGCAACCACAACAGGAGAGCTGTGAGGATTTCTAGTTGAGCACACCACTCTCTACTTGGTAGCTGAAGATTAAATCTACAAGTTTCACTCAGTTAAAGACTTTTTAGACCATTTTGACTCAAATCAGGATGACAAACACCAGCTGAGTCATTCAGAAATGCATTTCAAGATAATGTTACTGCTGTCTGCTGAAATTAGTGAAACAGTTTCCCCAAAATAGAAAAGCTGAAAGTGACTTACATTAGCAGAGGTGATGGTAACTTTTAAAGTCTTCATTTTCAAGTGTAGGCTCAACACAGCACTTGGCAGGTGTGTGCTTTGCTGCTACATCAGACTTGATTAGATGACCAAACATGAACCACCATGGCTGGCATTCCTTTTTACCATGAAAGTCAGAAACCCCGGCTCCACGTCCACTGCCGATGGAAGCTTCCAGCCAGTGAAACACTGGTTTCAGGACTAACTCATCACAGCTACAGCTCTCCCACGACGGAGAAGCTGATAACCTAACAAGAAGTTGCGATTCCTTCTGACTTCTTAAATCACAACAAACCAGAGGATCTGGATTCCTTCACTGCTGAGGCTGAACACCCACCAATACACTCCTTCTACCGACGGCTGCACAATAATGAAGAATAAAGTCAATGCAACGTTTTTGTCACATAGTTTGATGACTAATTTGCAATAAAACTCCTCTAATCCTCTTGTGTGGTCCTGATGCTGAAAACCCTCATGCACTGCCAATCTAGGGTCCATCCGATATTCCAATCATCAACATACAGTTTGTTTCTGCAGTGCTTCGCTTTAACGATTTAGCATGAATCAACAAATAAATAAACTGTGCAGCTGCGCTTCCCACCCAAACTGCTGCTTGTGGAACAGAGAGATGCCGCCAGCAGCTATATTAAAATATTAATTAAAAAAAGAAGCTATAAACAAATGAGGGCACAACTTTAGGGTCAAACCAAATGTATTTTAAAACAAATGTAAAGCTTAATGGTCATTTGACACAATTAATCATAACATCCTACTAAATAAACTGGAACGCTCAGGGGGGTGGCACTAGACTGGATCAGGAATTATTTGACTGAAAGGAAGCAGTGTGTGAAGTTGGATGGAATCAACTCATCATGCCTGGACATTGTTTGTGGTGTTCCCCAGGGGTCAGTGCTTGGTCTAAAACTGTTCATTCTTATATTAATGACATCTGCAAGGTGTCACAATCATTAAAGTTAATTTTATTTGCAGATGATACAAATATTTTCTGTTTTGGGGATAACTTCAAGGAACTCCTACACACGCTTAACTCAGAACTACAAAAAAATTAAAAAAATGTTTGAATGGAATAAATCATCACTAAAATCATGTTTGGGAACAGCAGCCTAAATTTACAAGAACAAATCCAAATTGATGGTGTGAGAATTGAAAGAGTGAAGGAGATCAAATTTCTCGGTGTAATAATAGACAATAGAATCAGCTGGAAAGCTCACATTAAATATATAAGAAATAAAATCTAAAGAAGCATCTCAATAGTAAATAACGTCAACACATTCTGGACCAAAAGTCACTCCGCATTTTATACTGTTCACTTATTTCCACATATTTAAATTACTGTACAGAGGTTTGGGGAAACACCTATAAATGTGCATTATCATCATTATCTGTGTTACAAAAAAGGGCTCTAAGGGTCATTCATAGCACTGGTTACAGAGATCATACAAACTCATTATTTTTAAAATCACAAATCTTAAAATTTCCAGATATAGTTCAATTTCAAACAGCACAGCTAATGTATAAAGTAAACTATTATTATTAAAACTGTTTCATAAAAGGGAGGGGAGTCCGAACAACATTAAAAACTTTGTGTGTGTGTGTGTGTGTGTGTGTGTGTGTGTGTGTGGAACAGAATGAGTGATGAATTGAGGCAATGTCCAAACATCATGCTGTTTAAAAAAGGCTTAAACTCATGATGTTTACCAAATACAATGAAGAAGAAGGTCCAAAAGTGTGTGTCTAAACACAAAATGTTTGTATTTATGACACGATCCTGATAAACCATGTGTCATTTGTGTGAACATGTTGCAAAGTAATTTGCCAAAAACTACCGGACAACATTAAATAACTATTAGTTATTTGATGTCGAGAAAGGGGTGAGATTAAATAAGCTGATGCTTCTTCCTACTCCCTTTTGAACACGTATAAATATATATATATATATATATATATATATATATATATATATATATATATATATACGAGAAGGAGAAGTTACTTATGTTGTGTGTATTACTATGTGTATGTACGCACGTTCAAAATAAAGACAAAGACAAAAAACAAAATGGAGGTAATAAAACTATTTTCTTGCTTTTTAAGACCTTGTGTAAATTTACACAAACATGGCTGCTAGATACAAAAAACGATGTTCCAATACTGCATTTGTTACAGAATTTATGAGACCCCATAGAATAATAAATCTAGTTTTATTGTTAATGAAAAAATGCTGAAAACATGATGTCAGGGGCTGCACAGTGGTGCAGTGGTTAGCACTGTTGCCTTGTAGCAAGAAGGTCCTGGGTTCACATCCCAGCCTGGGGTCTTTCTGCATGGAATTAGCATCTTCTCCCTGATTTTACACACTTTATCCCTGCGTGGATAAAGTGTGTAAAGAAAATGAATGGATGGATGAAAAAATTTCAGAGAAGTCAAACATGTAGCTTGTGTATTTTGTTAAACAGACCAGCCAGAGCAAATGAGTTTGAAGGGAAGTTACAGAAAGATGTCAGCTTGGTCACCATGGCTGTAAAAGCTCTAGCTGTCAGCACCAACCTTCCTGCTCCGGAGGAGGGAGACTGTCACATTTCTGTGTTTCGTGAGACAGCTGCAAGGGGAAAACCTAGATACTAAACCTGGTTGGTGATGGGGAAACGTCTAACTGTGTCGGCTTATGTGTAAATGATGCTTCGTCTTCTCACTGACAAATCTGTCTAAGAACTGACCTTTCAGGCTGGGACAGCCTGACAGCGAGGCTGCAGGAGCATCGGGCTCATATGAACTCCTTCCACCAGCAGCCCTGTCACACTTGTTTGTTTTCCTCTTCTCCACTAACTCAATCACTCTCTCTGTTCCTTCTTAGCCCCATCACCATTTATCTTCATCCCACAGACCTTCCAGCTGCTCGTTTCCAGTCCCAGACACATCGTGAGGATCCAGCTGAAGGTCTCCAGCATCATCTCATCCTAATATTGCTGCCAACCTGTTTACCACCAACACACTTGGACTCAGCTCAACAAATAATCAAGAGGCACTGCTTAAGGGAACGTGGCTTCATCATCACAGCGAGCTCTTGTGCTTTCCACAAGCAGAACAATGTCTAGTAAGCAAACAAAAGCCAGACGATGAGGAAACCCGACACCAAAAACTCTAAATGCTGAGCACTCCTGGCAGGATTCAGCTCCAAATGATTGGAAGTGTTCTGGGCAACACTCTCAGATGGAATAACAAATAAAATAAAAAAGGCTTTCTACACCAGTTACAGTTTTATGTCTAATGAGTATCTTTGTCTGGAGAGCAGAGCTGTTTTTCCTTCAGCTGCTGGAAAAACAAGCGTTAGTCCAGTCTTTCTGTCCTGGGGTAACGATGTGTGCGGCTCTGCTTTGGTCCGCGGGTACTCTTGGTTGGGTGAGCACCCCTCCCCCACTTACCGACATCCCCCCCCCCCTCCGATTCAAGAAGCACATATGTGCAGAGACACAGTCTAGTTCCTGTCTGCGTCCTCTTCTGCCCTTGCATGTATTGTCTCCTCTCTTTCCTCCTCGTCACACTCCTTTTCTTACCTCATTTTGCTTTCCTAAATGGGAGGAGCCTCGGTCCAACAGCTCTCTCAACATTTCTCTTGTTTTGTCAGATTGCCAAATTGCCTATTGTATTTAATCACTCACTCATTGCCAAATCCCATGAAGTAATTAAGAACTTTTAAAGCCAGCAATTAGCACGTGAAGATTAGGGCTAGACGCTGGTGCTCGTGCAGATGCTGATAATGCTGGATACGCAAAAGCCGTTTCCTCTGTGTGCACGCGAGGAGGGGGTGCACTGTCGCCTGCGCAGGGGGCGGGGGGGCTGAGGAAGTGTGGATATAAATGAGCACCAGCATGTCCCTCTTATGTAATTCCATTATCCCAGACAATTTGCCTTAATGTGACAGTGGTGGAATCCACGGATTATAATGCCTCCAGTCCATCATTGCAACACACACACACACACACACACACACACACACACACACACACACACACACACATTTGTTTTGAAGCTAAGCGTTAAACCATGACATAACCGATCCAGTCCGACTCTGGTTGTTACCTCACCCAGACCCAAAGTGTGTTTCTGATGGGGTCAGAAGGCCACAGGCATCTTGAAGGTGGTGGAAAAATACAATGAGACTACAGGTGACCTACATGTGGAGACCACAGGGATTATGTGGACTATGAAAAACATCTCACTAGCTTCCACTCAGAGCACAGACAGAACGGCCTCTATTCATTAAAACCAAAGCTGGTTGTCATCTAACGTTGTGAAGCTTCAAAATGGATCAGCAGGTCTGGTTCTGGTCTGGATTAACATGAAGATACACAGAATGAGATCTAGAAACTAGACATCAGCTTTTAGTTCCAGTTTTCCCGTTCTCCGTGTAAAACAGGAGCAGTACAACTGTGTGTTCTTATCACAGCAAGCTGTGAAGGTTCATGTTCTGGTCTTTCAGCAGTCAAGAGTCCTGATTATATTAAGCATATTTACATCAGACAGTTGTGTTAAAAAGGTGCATATATTCCATTTAAATAAAATGAGCAGATAACTGCAGAGCAGTCA
>SSNQ01034580.1:510350-522735 GCA_006942095.1 Nothobranchius kuhntae | reverse complement strand
CCAGCAGCTATATTAAAATATTAATTAAAAAAAGAAGCTATAAACAAATGAGGGCACAACTTTAGGGTCAAACCAAATGTATTTTAAAACAAATGTAAAGCTTAATGGTCATTTGACACAATTAATCATAACATCCTACTAAATAAACTGGAACGCTCAGGGGGGTGGCACTAGACTGGATCAGGAATTATTTGACTGAAAGGAAGCAGTGTGTGAAGTTGGATGGAATCAACTCATCATGCCTGGACATTGTTTGTGGTGTTCCCCAGGGGTCAGTGCTTGGTCCAAAACTGTTCATTCTTTATATTAATGACATCTGCAAGGTGTCACAATCATTCAAGTTAATTTTGTTTGCAGATGATACAAATATTTTCTGTTTTGGGGATAACTTCAAGGAACTCCTACACACGCTTAACTCAGAACTACAAAAAAATTAAAAAAAATGTTTGAATGGAATAAATGATCACTAAAATCATGTTTGGGAACAGCAGCCTAAATTTACAAGAACAAATCCAAATTGATGGTGTGAGAATTGAAAGAGTGAAGGAGATCAAATTTCTCGGTGTAATAATAGACAACAGAATCAGCTGGAAAGCTCACATTAAATATATAAGCAATAAAATCTAAAGAAGCATCTCAATAGTAAATAACGTCAACACATTCTGGACCAAAAGTCACTCCGCATTTTATACTGTTCACTTATTTCCACATATTTAAATTACTGTACAGAGGTTTGGGGAAACACCTATAAATGTGCATTATCATCATTATCTGTGTTACAAAAAAGGGCTCTAAGGGTCATTCATAGCACTGGTTACAGAGATCATACAAACTCATTATTTTTAAAATCACAAATCTTAAAATTTCCAGATATAGTTCAATTTCAAACAGCACAGCTAATGTATAAAGTAAACTATTATTATTAAAACTGTTTCATAAGAGGGAGGGGAGTCCGAACAACATTAAAAACTGTGTGTGTGTGTGTGTGTGTGTGTGTGTGTGTGTGTGTGTGTGTGTGTGTGTGTGTGTGTGTGTGTGTGTGTGTGTGTGGTGTGAAACTGTGGAACAGAATGAGTGATGAATTGAGGCAATGTCCAAACATCATGCTGTTTTAAAAAAGGCTTAAACTTATGATGTTTACCAAATACAATGAAGAAGAAGGTCCAAAAGTGTGTGTCTAAACACAAAATGTTTGTATTTATGACACGATCGTGATAAACCATGTGTCATTTGTGTGAACATGTTGCAAAGTAATTTGCCAAAAACTACCGGACAACATTAAATAACTATTAGTTATTTGATGTCGAGAAAGGGGTGAGATTAAATAAGCTGATGCTTCTTCCTACTCCCTTTTGAACACGTATAAATATATATATATATATATATATATATATATATATATATATATATATATATATACGAGAAGGAGAAGTTACTTATGTTGTGTGTATTACTATGTGTATGTACGCACGTTCAAAATAAAGACAAAGACAAAAAACAAAATGGAGGTAATAAAACTATTTTCTTGCTTTTTAAGACCTTGTGTAAATTTACACAAACATGGCTGCTAGATACAAAAAACGATGTTCCAATACTGCATTTGTTACAGAATTTATGAGACCCCATAGAATAATAAATCTAGTTTTATTGTTAATGAAAAAATGCTGAAAACATGATGTCAGGGGCTGCACAGTGGTGCAGTGGTTAGCACTGTTGCCTTGTAGCAAGAAGGTCCTGGGTTCACATCCCAGCCTGGGGTCTTTCTGCATGGAATTAGCATCTTCTCCCTGATTTTACACACTTTATCCCTGCTTGGATAAAGTGTGTAAAGAAAATGAATGGATGGATGAAAAAATTTCAGAAAAGTCAAACATGTAGCTTGTGTATTTTGTTAAACAGACCAGCCAAAGCAAATGAGTTTGAAGGGAAGTTACAGAAAGATGTCAGCTTGGTCACCATGGCTGTAAAAGCTCTAGCTGTCAGCACCAACCTTCCTGCTCCGGAGGAGGGAGACTGTCACATTTCTGTGTTTCGTGAGACAGCTGCAAGGGGAAAACCTAGATACTAAACCTGGTTGGTGATGGGGAAACGTCTAACTGTGTCGGCTTATGTGTAAATGATGCTTCGTCTTCTCACTGACAAATCTGTCTAAGAACTGACCTTTCAGGCTGGGACAGCCTGACAGCGAGGCTGCAGGAGCATCGGGCTCATATGAACTCCTTCCACCAGCAGCCCTGTCACACTTGTTTGTTTTCCTCTTCTCCACTAACTCAATCACTCTCTCTGTTCCTTCTTAGCCCNTATGTGCAGAGACAGTCTAGTTCCTGTCTGCGTCCTCTTCTGCCCTTGCGTGCATTGTCTCCTCTCTTTCCTCCTCGTCACACTCCTTTTCTTACCTCATTTTGCTTTCCTAAATGGGAGGAGCCTCGGTCCAACAGCTCTCTCAACATTTCTCTTGTTTTGTCAGATTGCCAAATTGCCTATTGTATTTAATCACTCACTCATTGCCAAATCCCATGAAGTAATTAAGAACTTTTAAAGCCAGCAATTAGCACGTGAAGATTAGGGCTAGACGCTGGTGCTCGTGCAGATGCTGATAATGCTGGATACGCAAAAGCCGTTTCCTCTGTGTGCACGCGAGGAGGGGGTGCACTGTCGCCTGCGCAGGGGGCGGGGGGGCTGAGGAAGTGTGGATATAAATGAGCACCAGCATGTCCCTCTTATGTAATTCCATTATCCCAGACAATTTGCCTTAATGTGACAGTGGTGGAATCCACGGATTATAATGCCTCCAGTCCATCATTGCAACACACACACACACACACACACACACACACACACATTTGTTTTGAAGCTAAGCGTTAAACCATGACATAACCGATCCAGTCCGACTCTGGTTGTTACCTCACCCAGACCCAAAGTGTGTTTCTGATGGGGTCAGAAGGCCACAGGCATCTTGAAGGTGGTGGAAAAATACAATGAGACTACAGGTGACCTACATGTGGAGACCACAGGGATTATGTGGACTATGAAAAACATCTCACTAGCTTCCACTCAGAGCACAGACAGAACGGCCTCTATTCATTAAAACCAAAGCTGGTTGTCATCTAACGTTGTGAAGCTTCAAAATGGATCAGCAGGTCTGGTTCTGGTCTGGATTAACATGAAGATACACAGAATGAGATCTAGAAACTAGACATCAGCTTTTAGTTCCAGTTTTCCCGTTCTCCGTGTAAAACAGGAGCAGTACAACTGTGTGTTCTTATCACAGCAAGCTGTGAAGGTTCATGTTCTGGTCTTTCAGCAGTCAAGAGTCCTGATTATATTAAGCATATTTACATCAGACAGTTGTGTTAAAAAGGTGCATATATTCCATTTAAATAAAATGAGCAGATAACTGCAGAGCAGTCAAAGGCTGAGGAACATCTGGACTTCTTGTGATCATCATCAGCTTCTCCTCATGGTTTCTCTGTAGCCCGGGGCTACCAGAGCTGCATACCTAATAGTGCCACATAGTACACTGATGTGCAACCACACGCCGTCACATTCACACAGCGATCAGGTTCAGACGGCAGCAACATTTAAATACCACAGCAGCTCACAGGGGATCTTAATGCAAAGCTTCTCCAGTTGCAGAAGAACTGGGCTGTGGAGGCTCGGGCTGCTTGGACTTGTAGATTAGCTGCGAGGTCAGGTGAAAACAGCAGAGTGCTTTCTTGTTTAAGAGTCAGAGAGGCAGACAGCTAGATTTAGCCTACGCGGGTATCACGTTTCATCGCTGAGCTGGACTGGGTCAACAGGTGCGTTGGGAGAGCATGCAGATGCCAAAGCCCGAGTCCTGCTCTCGTTAACGGACATTCCTGCCTTCATTAGCACAAATCAGAGGTAGTTGCTGTCGGGGGGGGGGGGGGGGGGGGGGGGGGGGGGGCAACTACAGACCGCTGTAACAAAACAGATGGTGGATGTTTTCTCCACATATTACATTTAATAAAAGGACTAACTTTAACCCTACTGCTGTGAAAGAGGATTTCATCATACTGGCAGGTGACACATGCTGTATCTGTTCAACCAGCAGCTTTCAACAACAGACTGGAATAAATGAATGAATTAATGAATGCATTAATGAAGAAACAAACAAAAAAAAACAACGGACGATGCTCTACAGTTGGTTGGCGATTGTATTATGTGAGCGCTCAGAGCGGATTGAGCACTTTTACAGATTTTACATCTTTGCTTTTCTCTGACTGACCAGCACCAATCTGCGTCGATAAGATTTATCTATGGAGACTATAATTAAGGGCTGCTTGCTAGAACAGCTACCCCACAGAGAAGGTTGAGGGTTTGAATCTCGGCTGCAGCTTTCTGTGCTGATTTAGCATGTTCTCCACATGCATGTGTGGGTTTTCTCCCAAATACCAAAACATGCATGTCCGGTTATATGGAGACTCTAAACTGAGAGCGACCTGTCTAGGGTGTCCCCAGCCATCCGCTCCGATGGCTGAAGTTGGGCACCAGCTCCCTGCCACCCTGGCAGACCTGTTATTGATAGCATGAACCAGCACTTGGTAAATGTGAAGTCATGGACCAGAGGAAAGAGAGCTGGATTTCAGAAAATCACCGATTAAGCCAAGCGTCCCGATAATTGGCCAGTTCAGATAATCAGCTGATTTTGTGGGAGCACGTCACCTCTTTCTGGTCAAGATGTAAAAGATCCTTATTTCAACTCCCATTCTTAGGAGGACGTGTGGACACCTCCTCCGGCAGATCCAACAGAACAAGAATCTTCATTCGCTAAAATCCTGTTTGACTTGGCAGCAAAATCCAGTTACTAGATAAAGGTTCAAACTTGATCCTTCTGCTCTACAATTACACTTGTGGCCTCATGCAGACGCTCTTATTCAACGCACAGCCCCAGATAAAAGGAACCAGACAAACATCCACACACAGCCTTCGGTGAGTGAATCATTTAGCTGAGAGCAAGTTGCTTAGCCGGAATACATCAAACGACGAGGAAAAGACGGCTAATTAGTTCTCATTAGAATAAGAGGCAGCCCCACAACGACACGACTGCATTAATCAAAGGTTAACAATTCAGATCAAACGGGAATTTGTGAAAGACACTCCAGTGATGTCATGTGCTCCCATTCAGCACGAGCAGACGCCGGGTTGTTTCCAGAACACAGGAACACGAGTCCTGTGACATGCTTCTTTCTGCTTCCTGTTTTTCTGCAGCGTGTTCAGCCAGCACTGTCAGCTGTGGTCTCCAGCCTACACGCTGCTGGGAAAGCATCACAGGCGGAGGGGGAGACAGACGAATCAGATTCAGCTCGATCTTCTGGTCCCACTCGTGCACTCTCTCCTAAGCGGTGCTGCTGGAGTTGTCAGTCAAGCCACTTATTGTAAAAGCCACAGCTGAAAAAGGTTAGAGTGCAAGGGACGTGTCGACAAAGCCACAAAATGACTCATCTGTCACCTCATCTCATTCTGTAACGGATGACGTGAGCCAACTGCAGCACAAGTTGCTCGTCACCAAACGCATTCCTCAGAAGGGGTAGACGTCCACACACAAAACTGAAAGGGAATCCCGTCACAATATGCAAAGTTTCCCATAAGACAGTGGCATCGCAAAGTTTACCCAGGGGAATTGCCCGAGACTCACTTCTGTTACCATCAACGCTGTGCTAATCTGGAAATAAGTCTGTCTCTAAACAGCAGTGAAAAGGGAGGAAAAGCGGTAATCAGCTGATATTTACCACTTTTTACAAAGCCAGTTATCACTCATGCCTGTGCAGACATGGCTAATCACCAAGGAGCTAAAAACAACTCAAGAATGCTCATCTATTGATATACATCTATTTCTTTTTTGTGTAATACTACACTAAATCATTTATTTTTATGATGAAATATGAAAACTTAAAAACAAAAGAAAGATTTTGAACGCGGTGATTCAGAAACAAGCTTTGAAAGGGTTGAAATCTGATTTCAAACCTGTCCAAATTCTCACAAGAGCTGTTGAATAAATGTTTATCTAAACAGGGATATGAAGTTTTTTGGAGGGGAAATGCGTGGGATCAAAAATTAGAAGGCCATTGGTGTGGTGACCCCCGATTTGAAAGTGTGCATCTGTCATAGCCACCTCCACGTCGGTGGACCTTTAGGTTAAATCATCACACATTTCTGGGGACTATCAAAGTTTTAAGCAAACCAGGTCACAAGGGTCAAATGTACAGAAAGACAGAAGAAGGAAGGAAGAAACACGCCATCTACCAGCTTCCATCAGCCTGAAGCCCAATAACGCTGACTGCCACCACATTTACATCCCCACTACAATCCTACAGGTCCCTGACATCATGCATTCCCTTTAACTCCATGGCCCTCTCAGGGATGCTCCGTTGATGCAGCCATTATGAGGTCTGTTTTCCCACCCACCTCCTCTTCTTCAGCCTACCTAGGCGAATGCATGAAAAGCAAACGATGTTAGTCGTTCTCGAAATAAAGCACTAAAAGATCATCCATTCAGCAGCCGCAGAGATGCGCAAGAGCCTCGATCAACAAGTCCCCCCCATCCGCTCGCAAACACGCGGGCTGTCGATCAAAGTTCCCGAGAATTGCGATGCAACACTGCTGCTGCAGGCAGGAGAAAACCCGAGACGCTCAGACGAGCAGGAGAGGAGAGGAGGAGAGGGAGCGCTACGTTACCTGGTGGATGTGCCCTTCCTCACATCGCAGATGCTGCATTTGAAAGCCTCGGCGGTGTTCCTGAAGGTGCAGACGCTACAGTCCCAGTAGCCCTCGTCAGCGATCTGTTTGGCTTGTCTTTTCGGCCTAACGAACGAGACAGATGTTTAAGGTCAACTTAGAAATACCACAAAACACCTTCCGTTAATTACCAGCGCGAGAAACGGTGCCAAACGTGAGCCCGCCGCTTAAAACAGCAGCTTCTTAATACGGAACAAAGCGTGGCGGGGGCTGTCATTAACGTCAGGTTCGGGTCCGGCCAACAAGTACGGCTCCTCGGTTAAATCCATCTCCACGGTGGCGAAGCGGGTGACTCCACACCGTCCGACTGTATCGCCAGCTAGGCTAGCAGCAGCCAGGGAAGCGCTGCTAAAAAAAACTGGATATCGAAGCTTAGTAGGTCGGCTGACGAACCCGGTACCAAACAAAGCCCATTTCGACAGTGACCCACCCAAAGGGTTCGTGAAAACGGGGAAGCGTTCCGGGGAATGCCAGGCGTCTCCTCTGAAACATTTCTCTTTGTCTGTTAAGTGACTGGGTTGTAGAGAGCGAGAAGCCGCCATAGTGACTGCACTATTCTAGCTAGCTGTGGCATACCCGCTGAAAAAGGGAGAACCGATCCCTGAGAGAGAAACGCATCCGAATCTTGATCCCGACACGGACAAACCGACTCCGAATCGACGGCGGTTGGTCGCGTTACCTGGTAGGGCTCTTTTTGTCGCCCATGGTGACGAATAATCCTCGAAAACGAGAAGAAAAGGGGGCCTCCTTTAATTGTCAGTGAGTGAAGTAGGATCCAGATAGAGCCACTGCTGAAGCTGTTGGCAGACAGGCTCCACTCAGCGCTGGCTCGAGGCACGGCACAGCGACTGACTGCGCTTGGTCACGTGAGCGCCCACTGACCAATCAGCGAGCGGGAAGGTTTAAAGTCTGGATGGATATTTATAAGAAATTTTAATAACTACTAGGGAAATGTGACAGACCTCTGCTCAGCCCACACAGGGGCTAACCCTGCAGCCATCAGTGCTCCTATTCAAATACGGATCATAATTCCAGCGTGAAACGAATGTCGGCGCGTCTTTTAGAGCACTTTACAAGATGTTTCAGCGTCAAAATTACGGAAAAAATGAGCATAGTGCAGGCACGGGGTCCTGCAAGCAGCAGCTCTAGACACGTCACGACTAAATCCTAATTTACGTGTGGCATCATTTCTTTTATTTGTCTTTAGATTACAGAGCCTCATTTTATTACATCTTTATGGATATATTTTATTTGCACATGTAATCAAATGCTGGTCTTTCTTGTCAACAGGCAAATCTACCAAAGGCTATCAGTAAAGTCACACCTGAGTAATATTTATATTCAATTACACAATAACAACTGATAGTTTTGCCTAAATATTTTGCAAAGATGTGCAAAGATTTCCTGCAGCAGAAGTAATGTCAGTCTGCCCGTGCAAAAAACAATTTTTTTATTAAATTTATCAGTTATTTCAAACAGGGGGTACACAAAAATCACTTTTACTAAAGTGTCAGCTAATATTTACGCAAATATGTGGTCAGGTGTCTCTCGTGAAGGTTATAATCTCCTGAAACAGTCCATCTGAGTCATGAGTAAGACGTAAAAAGAGCAAACTGCTGCCAACACATTTTGAATGTGGGTTTTGGGTCATTATCCTGTTGTGGGATGAAATTGGCCTCAATCAAGTGTTGTCCACAGGGCATGGCAATTTCTCATATTGTGCCTTCTGTTGTAAGCACAACAATAGACGGACAGATCTCCCCAAGGCTCTTTTAGGCCGGTGAACAAACCAACAACTGTTGATGTTTCAGATACTAAACTATCAACTCAGCAACATTCAAACAATGAACAGTAAACCTAAACCCTGCGTGTAGCGGAGCAGCCAGTCTCTGGAGATGCTCCAGGAAATTTCATCAGATCATCTTGATAAACGGGCAGCTACGATGCCTAAGGTCTGCCAAGCTGTAATTGTTTCTTCTAATGGAGGCAAAGAATAAAGAAAAAAAAAGTAATTTCTATTAAAACCTTGATTCCTGACTGGCAATGCCTGCCTGTCATATTCATTTTCTACTCTGACTAAATGCATGTGTTGTTATGGAAAACAAGAAGATTTCCAAGCTGTCCCAAGCTTTTGAGCAGCAGTGTACATTACTAAAGCTTTGAGGGCCAGTGTGTTATAATACAGATCATTCTTATTCAAGCTGACTGCTGCACAAGCATTTAAAGAGCAAGTCACCCCCAAATCACTTTTTTTTTGCTGATAAACTATATAAAGGAGTGTCTAATCATGCTGCAGACATGTGTAGTCAATTATTTGGCAGTTCAGTGCATCTTGGTTAAAATTCAAATATTCTGCCTAAAACTGTCAGTGTTGCGCCGTCGTCAGGGAAAAATTCTGCACTGTATTTGAATTTAAATCTGCCACCGCTATTGGCTAAGAGGTATGCTATGATGTCATCTGGTACATTGTGATGTCATAATGCCACTGTGAGCCTCTGTGTGTGTGTATTTGTTAGCGGCTCCGCCCTCTCGGTCTGCCAAGCAACAGCATTTGTTGCATTTTTCAAACATGTAAGGGGTGACTTGCTCTTTAAAGTTCACACAACAGCTCTGCATCTCCAGATCATCTCCTTTTTTAGTTTATACCAACTGCAGATCCGCCAGTGCTATTTAGACTTAGTGGAAGTACACATTTCAATTCTCTAAATGTTGAATTATCAAAACTTTTATTTGTTTTTGTTGACCCTCGTGAACTTTTATGAAGAACTCAAGGACTGCTGAGTGACGACGTGCCTACCCTTTATTTTACACAAACAGAATGGCCAACCTTTGTGCAGTTTCAGCTGCTCAACAGAGCCTGACAGAGACAAAAAAATCGAGGACTTCTGCAGTTGTTACTACCCAAGAACACCAAGCAGTGAAGTCGCCAGTGGCTGGCCGATCCTGGTTGGGCAGAATTATCAAGGAAAGGCGTCTATCACTACGTAATCTGCGTGGATCATTTTGTAGGAAGTTCTTTTGTCCGTCCTTTTCGAAACGACAGCTCCAGCTCTGTGGTGAACTCTTCTGACAACAGGAAATAATTCAGGGTCTTTCACGATTTGTGACATCACCACATCATCACCAAATATTGTTTCTCTCAAAATTCTTAATGTTGTAAAAAGAAAAAGAAGAAAAAAGTTCACGTTGTCATCAGTTGCATAGCATGTTCCTGATGTTCCTCTTGGTCTAGCCGTGGTTTCCTGCATCCAACCAGACACACTCATTTGGTAGACTGTCATGGATCATGAAACGAGGTTCTGTTGAGGAACCCTGTGCACGTTGATTACTCATCTTCTGTTTGTTCTCAACAGAAAGAACCTTCTGAACTCTAGCAAGACAGAACATTTTGCTTTTATCTTCATTTAGGAGCAACAATCTAAATCCAGTCTCTTTGCTGTTTTGCTGACCGTCTTGTGTCTTCAGTCTGCAGGACCAAGCGAGGACTAAGTGTTGATCAGGTACACAAGGTGTAGGTAATCCTGGTCCTTGACTGCTGGCATCTTAGATGTTTTAGTTGTTTCCCTGCTCCAACACACCTGTTTTAATCAGTAGGTGATTAGCAGACATCCCCAGAGTTTAATAAATTGGTGAACAGGTGATTCATCCATCGAGGACCGGGATTGTCTCCTGACATAGACTTCAGATCTTTTGTGTATCATTCTTTCTTTTCAGTGTTCAGTGTTTCCATGTTGGTTTGCCCTCTGCCCAGCGATTACCTTTGCTCAGCTCGTTGCATGCTGCTCTAATTGAGCTTCATCACGGTAGCCTACTGATAACTACAATTCAGTCAGAACAACGTTAAGCCTTGCCTCACTGGTTCGGTAATAAGCTCCTGTGATTTTCAGAGCTTTTTTTTTTTTTTGCATCCAAGCTGCAGTAAATACCACTAACTTGCAGAGTGTAACAAGCGGAGTTAATTTGTATTCATTGAAAAATCCCTTGCAGCTACATATGTTCTCTCTCCTTGTTTTGGGGGGGGGACTACAGTATCTTTGCAGACTGCTTTCACGGATGCGACAGGGAGAAGAAGCATATTTAGCACAGTTAAAAACATTTATTGAGAACATTTGGCCTTGAGGTGAGAAAATGTAGTTTAATTCCTTCTTTTTCTGAGGATGGGAGAGGATCACTGTGTAGGGAGACAGTCTAAAGCCTCTTTTGCGCTAAATGCAGAGCGGATGCAGTCCGGTTTTTCATACAGCTTCCACATAGATAAAGAAGTGATTTAATCCCATTCACACCGGCTGCTGGGGGGTGTGGACTTAGATGTGGAGCTCTGAAAAGTTTCCACGGGGAGTCTTTTTTTCCAGATGCAGCATGCAGATTGTTATTAAGTCAAAGAAATGACATCATCCAGACAGGAAGTGTGACAAGTTTCCGTGAGTTGCATCTGGTTTATTTCAGAATAAAACATGTTGGATTACTTTTGCCAGCTGTAGTTTTATTATTAATGACAGGGATATCAGTTCACATTCTGTGACAGTACACTTTATGTTTACTCCTATATTATTAAACATATTATGTTTATTATTTCTGACTATCTGGTGCTCAGTATTTAGTATCAGAAGATGCTTGGTGGAGCTATTGTGCTAATATGGTGCTCACAGTTGGGTTTGGTGGGGCTGGATGGCATGAGTTCAGTCTCAAACAGGCGGTGTAGTGTTCACATATAAATCCGAGGGACTTCTCAGGAATGTGGAAATCTCCGAGCCTGTGGGCGGCGCTTGATACGCGCGGGAAAGTCCGCGGTGTCCTCCATTATAAGGTAAACAAAGGCGGGCATGAGCTGTGTTGCTTTTGGAGACTCAGAACCACATTCTTTTATTAATTTGCTGTGTGTGTCCTCATAGTCTTGTGCCAGACACACTCGCACACACACACGCGCGCGTGCGCACACACACACACACACACACACAGCTATTCTCTTCTCCTGCTCCCACACTCATCTGCAGCTCCAGAACAGCAGCTCTGTGCTTCAGACAGAAGTTTACTCAACAGCATGAAAATGAATCGCGCATGCGGTACACCCCCCCCCCCCCCCCCCCCCCCCCCCGCTGGCTCATTCTTCTCACAGATTGGAAGCGGTAGGCATTATTTCACCTGGCCAATCAGTCCGTCGTGTCATCTCAGTCCCAGTTTGACCGCTGGGGAGAAGGTCTGAGAAGAAGAGTCGCCTTGGCACCGAAAACGCAAATCTGATCTGTGTGTGAAACCAAATTCTGGTGCTGTTCGATACCTTTAGGGGCCGTGCCGACACTAATGTGTAAGCGCCATTAGGGTTTCCTTCCCAGTCCAGCATTAGCATTCAAAGGAACTGTTGGAAAGTAACTATAGCTTTACAATAATAACAAACAACAGCAGGGCTGCACACTGTACACAAATTCTCACCTTGTGATTTACTTTTACAGGGAACAGCTTGAGACGATCGGCAGGTGTGTGTGTGTGTGTGTGTGTGTCTGGGGGGGTGGGGGTGATCAGAGTTCTTGTTATTACTGCAAACAGATGTCCTACAATCACCAGTCAAATTTACAAATGATGTTTTACACTACAATAAATGTTTGTGAATGTTTTTAAACTGATCTCT
>SSNQ01034580.1:494608-510266 GCA_006942095.1 Nothobranchius kuhntae | reverse complement strand
GGGGGGGGATAAAAGCTAATGGTTTCTGTTTCTAAACACAACCTGTAAACCTCTCATGTCATTCCACAGCCAATTAATGGAAAAGTGAAACTAACTCAGAGATTTGAAACATGGAGTTAACTACATTTTCATTGGCTGTTTGTCTCCATGAGCCCACCTCGTGCTCCTGATGGAAACGTTTTTGTTTCTTCAACCCTGTAAAGAGCAGGTATTGAGACAGCACCAGTTTTCCGTAGAGCCACCATTTCCAGCTTGTGAAAATGGAAAAAATGGTGATTTTTGATTACACCCCTGAGCAAGCATCAACAATACTGGACCAGGGGTTCACAAAGCAAACAGTTGGCCTTCCTACATTATTTATGTGAGGTGCGGAGCTCCATCAGTGAGCTGAAGTAAGGTGGTGGATGAAACTCTAGGAACATTTTTTGCGATGCAAAGAACAGAGCAGCGTTACACCATTCATGTTAACTGCAAAAGCCACTTCCATGAGGCTCGAGGAAAATAGAGAAGTGACTGTCAGATTGTTGGTTTATCTACTATTCAGGACTCAGCCTGACTGCATCTCTCATCTAGAACAGGCTCTTTGTTTGAAGCACACAGTGGACCTGAATTCCAATTGGCCCAGACAGCTGCAGAGTGTCTGACAGGAAGAGACTGAGGTTGTACCGCTTCTAGGCACAAAGGTGTAAAATCAGTGTAACGTGGAGCGCTAGGAGATATCTCAAGTCGAGTCTCTGCTGCAGCCAATTCACCAATCAGACATCATCATCGCAGCAGGGGAAGACACACACACGGCCCGGTGCCCCCAGGATTCATGTCTATATTGAACTATTCTACACCCCCGTAATGTAGTTATCTCTAATCAAATGTGCTCAGAGCTGCTGGGAGCCGCCATGCTCAAAAGTAGAGTAGATTTCATGCTGTTTGTAACTGGTCGTATCAAAAATGTTATAAATAGCTGGCTCAGTTCCCTTCTAAACATTTTAGATAAAGTACAGAGAGGGAGTTCTGACACCAGTCAGCCTTTCAACTCACCGACATGCAGGTAGCCACAGCTTGCATCCTGTCACAGAGCTGTGGTTACCTCTCCCCCTGCATAACCTCAGCCTCACCTTTATAACAACGTGGTTCAGTCTCCTGTTGTAACTCTTTTGAACCGTTTTCCTCAAAACCAAACAGGTCTCAAGTTTGACATGGACTAGTTTGTGAAACGGTGCATCCAGCAGCATCTCGTGAAAACACGTTTGTAGTTGTTCCAAACTGCCAGCTGTCAAAGGCAACGCAAAAACGTTAGAACGTGGATTTTACAAGACACAGAGCGTGACAATTTGTTCCTCTGAGGCAGGCATGACTCGAGCTCGTGAATAGTAACTAAAACGTTATCCAGAGATTTGCAGATTCTCTACAGTTTAGCTTTAGCGTAGAGGTGGATGTGTCCTATGACGGGATGTTTGGGGACATTAGGGTTCGGGTTAGCTCCGTGTTTGTAGGTAGAATCAGACTGAGAGTTTTGAGATACGGATTACAGAACTTTACCGTATTTACGTCGTGTAGTCCTGCTCTACCAGCCATTTCTTTGTTTTTTTAGTTCATGCTCTGCCTCCCTCTACTGAATCCTGGGTTTTTGCAGAAGATCACAGTGCAGAGAGACATTTTATTTGCCCAATTATTTCTGCAAACAGGTGTCTAAATATCACCAACATAATTTATAAACACGGTTTAAAACAACATTCTGTGTTTGTGAACAATCCTGATCTCTGATCAGTTTTTATTAACATCCCCAGTGTTACAGGTGGGCTGGTATGAACCGGTACTGAGTTCTGGCTCTTTGAATGGTACCTCTCAGTGAGTTTCTCTGTCCAGCTCTCTTGAACAGTGTTTAAGAATTCAGTGGAAAGCAGCTAAACTCTCACCTGGCAAGCCATCCTATATATGTGAATAGTCTGGCCACGACCCATAGAGCTCGGTCGTGGGGCGGGATCAGTGGTTGTCTTTCAAACTGTCTCCACATGCAGCTAGACAACGCTAGGACCAGTGAGCGCCACAACGTGACATATTCACCACTAAAGAAATCCGCACACACCTTCAAAATAGAAGAAGGCTAAGCAAATACATCCTTTTTCAAAATAAAGGACATTGTCTGCTCATGTCTCAAAGAAAAGCCCAAATATAAATTGTCCAAAGTTCATCCCAAGCTCTGGCGTTAACCTCGTCCAACGTCTCTCTACAAATGTAGAGAGTTGTGATTGGCCAGACCAAAAAGTGTTTCGGCCATCAGTATAGCGTTCTGACTGGCTTTAACTATGTGGCAGATGAATAAAAACGCAAACCTGCAAGGAGACAATGAGCTCTGCACTACAAAATGTTCATGTTGAATTGGGATATTCTGTATTAATGTGCTAAAGTCAAGGTTCCTATGAAATTTTAAAATTGTATTGGTTCGTGGCCTCCTTGAGCCGGCCAATGAGCTATTACTTCCTCTCGCTCTGCTTTAGTATTGGAACTGGTTTGGTGAAAAACCAAGTCTTTTTTTCTTTGACATGTTTTTTGTAGCTGAGGGAAATATTTCCCCTTCCATTGTCTTCTTCTCAGAAAAAAACATGCATACCAGTCTGACTGGAGACTAACTTGTCCCGAGGTGTGAGTGAGTCCGTGACTGCTTGTCCCTGTGATGGACTGGAGAGCTGCGCAGGGATGACTACTGGAGATAGGCACCAGCCCCCCCCCCCATGACCCCAGTGCAGATGAAGGGGTTTAGATAGCGAATGGATGTGTTTAAACGGCAGCTAAAGATCCTCCAGCACCCACTCAAAGCTGGAGCTGCTAGAGACGAGGAACAGTCTGGCAATTAAATCCAATAAAGGGAAAAAATAAGTCTGTTTGACTTTGTAAAAGCTGCGTTGTCTCTTCCAGCATCCAACACTCCTCTGCAGTTCAAGCAGCACAGCTCACTGTGTAATTTCAATATGCTGCTGAATCATTTATGTGGGATGCCTGGCCGTGCATGAGCACAACCGCCCAGGAAAAGGAGAAGAGCACCCAGCTTCTCCCAAACCCCCGCCCGGTCCATTTCTATTCTTTTTTCTTGTTTCTTACAAAACATCCAGACAGCAACAGGAAAACTGAGGAAAAAGCTTGACTGGTGGAAATGAAGCAGCCCAGTCAACACGTCATCCTCTTTCTCTTTCTGTCTTTGGCAGGGATTCATACAGCTGAGAAAAGTGACGTGTGATTAAACACCTTTCACAGAATTCCCAATACTTTTCCCAGTCTGTCCTGGTGTGCCAGGAGGGAGAACACAGGCTTAAGAAAAAAGACTGTGTAACGAGCTGACTGGCGGATCCGTAAAAACACCCAACACAGAATGACAGTTAAACGAGTTTATTTAAAGGAGAGAGGCGGAGGCAATGTCAGGAGGCAGGAGGTCGTTACCGGGAGATCTGAAGCAGGGAATAATCCACAAGGGAGATCCAGGAAGCGAAGTCGGGGACGGAGCAGAGTCGGAGCCAGAGGATCAGAAAGGCAGCGGTGCAGACAAGGTAATCCAAGAATCGGAGTCGGAGACGGAGCAGAGTCGGAGCCAACAGGATAATCCAATAATCAAGGTCAGGAACGGAACAGAGTCGGGATCAGGAGACAAGGTAAGAGAATGCTGGAGAATCTACTAGGAGAACGTTCGATAATCTGGCAATGGCTGGGTGGCTGAGTGGATCTTAAATAGCAGGAGGAGCAGGTGTGGTGAATAAGGTTGATGACGGAACAGGTGGAGTGAATGGAGCTGATGAGGTGCAGCAGTGGTTGCTGTGGTAACAGGTCTTTGGCAGGAACAGGATCATGACAGTACCCCCCCCTCAAGGACCGGCACCAGCCGGTCCACCCGGCTGGTCAGGATGGGTCCGGTGGAAGTCGCGGATAAGGGAACCATCGAGGATGTCCCTGGCGGGAACCCAGGAACGCTCCTCAGGTCCAAACCCCTCCCAATCCACCAGGTACTGAAGTCCCCGACCCCAGCGCCTGGATCGTAGGAGCCGCCGCACATCCCAAACCGGCCCACCCCCCACCAGCCGGGCGGGCGGAGGGGGCCCGGAGGCGGGCACAAGTGCCGAGGAGACGACGGGCTTGATCCTGGAGACGTGAAAGGTGGGATGGATGCGAAGGGGTCTGGGGAGACGGAGGCGGACCGCAGCAGGGTTAATGACCTTGGACACAGGGAAGGGACCAATGAACCGAGGCGCCAGCTTGCGGCACTCCACCCTGAGGGGAACATCCTTAGTGGACAACCACACCCTTTGCCCAAGACTGTANGGGGTTAGAAAGGGAAAGGAATTGTTTAAACGGCAACCAAAGGTCCAACCAGAACCAAAGCAACCTAGAAATGGTAACGAAGAAGAACAAGCAGGGAATTAAATTCCAAAAAAGGGAAAAAATAAGTCTGTTTGACTTTGTAAAAGCTGCGTTGTCTCTTCCAGCATCCAACACTCCTCTGCAGTTCAAGCAGCACAGCTCACTGTGTAATTTCAATATGCTGCTGAATCATTTATGTGGGATGCCTGGCCGTGCATGAGCACAACCGCCCAGGAAAAGGAGAAGAGCACCCAGCTTCTCCCAAACCTCCGCCCGGTCCATTTCTGCTCTTTTTTCTTGTTTCTTACAAAACATCCAGACAGCAACAGGAAAACTGAGGAAAAAGCTTGACTGGTGGAAATGAAGCAGCCCAGTCAACACGTCATCCTCTTTCTCTTTCTGTCTTTGGCAGGGATTCATACAGCTGAGAAAAGTGACGTGTGATTAAACACCTTTCACAGAATTCCCAATACTTTTCCCAGTCTGTCCTGGTGTGCCAGGAGGGAGAACACAGGCTTAAGAAAAANCCAGAGTTCCTTGCCCATTCTCCAGTTCCCCAAACACGGGCTTGTCCTGACAATAAGGAAATGACGTATGCCACTCGTGATCGCTCCGTGGGGAACGAGGAAGGCTGCAACTCAAACTGGATCTCACATTGTGTAAGAAATGCGCGGCAGTTCTTTGAGTCACCTCGGAATACTTCAGGCGGAACCAGACGTGGCTCATGAATAGGAGAACTTCGGGGCAGGAGGGTGGAGTCTGGCGTTAAACCGGAAGCAGCTGGCTGCGATATCTGCGGGTTAGCTCGTAGCAAGTTTAGCATTTCCTCCGTCTTGTTTTCCAGTTTGTTTATTGCCGTCTCCACACTAACACGCCACTCTGATGTTGGGTTCGGATCCATTGTGGCCAGATTATTCTGTAACGAGCTGACTGGCGGATCCGTAAAAACACCCAACACAGAATGACAGTTAAACGAGTTTATTTAAAGGAGAGAGGCGGAGGCAATGTCAGGAGGCAGGAGGTCGTTACCGGGAGATCTGAAGCAGGGAATAATCCACAAGGGAGATCCAGGAAGCGAAGTCGGGGACGGAGCAGAGTCGGAGCCAGAGGATCAGAAAGGCAGCGGTGCAGACAAGGTAATCCAAGAATCGGAGTCGGAGACGGAGCAGAGTCGGAGCCAACAGGATAATCCAATAATCAAGGTCAGGAACGGAACAGAGTCGGGATCAGGAGACAAGGTAAGAGAATGCTGGAGAATCTACTAGGAGAACGTTCGATAATCTGGCAATGGCTGGGTGGCTGAGTGGATCTTAAATAGCAGGAGGAGCAGGTGTGGTGAATAAGGTTGATGACGGAACAGGTGGAGTGAATGGAGCTGATGAGGTGCAGCAGTGGTTGCTGTGGTAACAGGTCTTTGGCAGGAACAGGATCATGACAGACTGAAACAGATTTAAAAACATCTTTGGACTACCATGCAAACTGTCACTTTGATGCTGAATTAAATGCCTACATTTGAGTTAAAGGTGCCTTTTCATTTACTTCTGTTGCATAAAACTTGAAGTAGTTCACACAAAGCTGGGCTATAAAAGCTTTGAAATGGCTTTATTTTTACACAACTGCAGTTAAAATGTAATGAAACAGTTTTATACTGGATAGTTTCAGTGATGATGTCATACCCCCTTCTGGGCTGTTTAAACAAACTCTCATCACTCCACAGATTTACACATACATTCACACATCAGACTTATTTACTTTAAGGCTTATTTAGGATCAGCTGGCTCACATTAGCGTTAGCTTGTTGTTAGCGCTAGCCACAGCAGGCTGCAGCCAGGTTGTTTATTACAGATGTAATTTTGATTTCAAACAGAGAAGTGGTTAACTCAAACGTTGCTTCTAATCAAATATTACAAAATAAAATGATCACAATGAAATTAATGGATGTTTTATGGAATATTATGAATACATTGCATTGATTTTTCTGCAATAAAAAAATAAAAATAACTAAATAACCCAAGAACACTTGAGCCACTTATGGCGCTTACACATTAGCGTCGGCACGGTCGGGCTAGATGGCGTGAGTTTGGTCTCGAACAGGTGTAGTGTTCACGTATAAATCTAAGAGACTTCTCGGGAATGCGGAAATCCTCGAGCCTGTGGGTGGTGCTTAATACGCGCGAGAAAGTCCGCTCCATAAGGTAAACAAAATGCAGATATGAGCTGTGTTGCTTTTGAAGACTCTGAACCACATTATTTTATTAATTTGCTGTGTGTGTGTGTGTGTGCTCATAATCTTGTGCGCCCCCCCCCCCACACACACACACACACACAGACAGAGCTATTCTCTTCTCCCGATCCCACACTGATCGGCAGCTCCGGAACTGCAGCTCTGTGCTACAGACAAAAGTTTACTGAACAGCATCCAGCATAAATGAATCGCACATCGGAGGCGGTAGGCATTATTTCAGCCAGCCAATCAGTCCGTAGTGTCGCCTCGGTCCCAGTCTGACCGCTGGGGAGAAGGTCTGAGAAAAAGAGTCGCCTCGGCATTGAAAATGCAAATCTGACTTGTGTGTGAAACCAAATTCTGGTGCCGTTCGATACCTTTTGGGGCCGTGCCGAGGCTAATGCGTAAGCACCATTAGGGTTACCATGGGAACCCTAATTAGCCACTGGCAGCAGCTGCTTTTCCTAAAGCTGTACCAACACCATTATTCCACCATGGTTAGATCTAAGCGATGTCTCACCTGCAGATAAGACTCGTGTGAGCGTCTCTTTGTAACTCACTAAACCCAGAAAAATTTGCAACTGGTTTATTCTTGTAGATGTTTTGCTTTTCACCACGTCTGCCGTCTGAGTTTAAAGAGCGCTCAGGTGATATTAAATAAATGTTCTCTTCAAAGAGGCTCTTGAACAGCTTGCATGGTCCTCCACTGCAGCTCCCACTCTTGAACAACCATTTATTTTATTTTCTACCGATTGCTTTTACAAACTCGTGCAGCAGAACAAGCTCTTAAATAACTTAAAGGCAAGTGGGGTGAACGAGCGCACTAAAGACAAGTGTTTCGTTTCAGAGCGACGCTCTCGCTTCACAAATCTGAATCGTGATGCGAGAGCTGATGCTAGTAAACCTGACGGCGTGCTCTCCATCTTTTCTTGTTCTCAGACTGTCTCCATCTGGTTCTGTCCTCCTACAGGCAGACCTCACAGCCGTCTTCATTTCCATGTCTGTGGCTGTGCTGAATAGCTGCACCCTCTCGTCCATGTCAGCTTGTCTCTGTTCACATTGTCCAGCAGTGCAGCCCTGGTGGAGCGGTGTGAGATGGGTGGAAGTATCTGGGGGGAGGGAGGAAAATAGACAGGGATGGGGGGGTGGGCACATATGAGGACACTGTTTCCTTCAGCTGTGGAATGTTTTCATGCATGTTCCTGTTTGGAGAGGCAGCTCACGGCTCTCAGAAGTTGGCAGGAAACCACATGCTCCTTACACTGAGGGCTGATAAGGAGAAGAGAGAGGAGGGCCGAGGAGGAGAAGGAGGGCTGTGAGGAGGAGGGATGGGGGAGGGGAAGGGGTGCTTTAGCAAACCTTCAGGAAGGTAGATTATCCCACGAAACGCTGGCATAGCTTCAGCCTTTGTGTGTGTGTGTGTGTGTGTGTGTGTGTGTGTGTGTGTGTGTGTGTGTGTGTGTGTGTGTGTGTGTGTGTGTGTGTGTGTGTGTGTGTGTGTGTGTGTGTGTGTGTGTGTGTGTAAGAGCAGCTCCTTCGGCTCACTCAGCAGCGGGGAGTTTCAGTGAATCCGGGGCAGAATCCACAAAGGGCTCCAGAACAAAAGGCCTGCGAGCTGAGAATGTGCAGCGTACAGGCACGGCCCAATCTCACGCTTTGTTAACCCTCACACGTTACACCGAATAAAAACCAAGACAGTCACGCCTCGCTTGTCAGTTACCCGCCTGTTGATTAAAACTCTGACAGCCTGACACCTCGGAGAGGAGGGTTCATGCAGGAGCTGCAGCACAGCGGCACGTTCGCCCTACATCTGTACATCAGCCCAGGAAGCCAGCGGTGACAATCATGCGAAACTTCTACTCTGTTTACAGTTATTTACAACATGTCACAATTAAAGCCAAGCAACCCGAGAGGAGTGGATAAAGACTTCTGCTCAGCCTGGTCCTTCAGTCTGACCTGATGAAAACAGCAGGATCCCAGGAGAATGCACCGGGTTTTTCTGTCAGATCAGCGGTAAGGCCACGGTGAATGATGGGAAACATCTGGATCTCACGAGATCTAACCACTTTAACTTCAACTCAAAACCATCTCATTTCATGGAGATTTAAACTTCTACAAAATGATGGTTTGGATTTAAATTGATTATGTAAAATCCTAGAAGTTTATTATTCCATGACATCAGTGGAGGAGGCTTGGGGTCACTTTATTAAAACAAACCATCAATCTTTCAGCCTATTTGGGTCGAGTGGGCAGATTGGTGTCATGCTGAATAATGAACCAAATAAATGGAAAAATGTGAATGCAGAAAAATTATTATCTTTATTTTTACACACCTACCTCAGATAATATTTATTTACAGACTCAAAATCACAATTTATGAATGGAAGTGGCCCACCAGAATAAAAGAGAGAGAAGGAATCCCCTCGCCAAGTTCATTTAACCACGGACCATATATCAACGTGCAGGGAACCCAGACGGGAACGTGGAGACGTCTGAGGTAAGGTTTACTCAAGTTCCTCTATGGGGTAAAGAGAAGTGAGACAGAAACGTGCAGTGGTGCTCCCAGAAGTTCTTTACACGGGAGCCAGTGAAAGGTTTGGGGTGGAACACCAAACTGGTCCCTATGGTAACTCTGAGAGTTTAGTCCATAGCTGTTCATTACAATCCTCCTTCATTCTTTTTCATTTAAGTAATCAGTGCGTTTACATGCAGCCAGTAACCCTTTTAAAACCCGAATATTCACAATAACCCGGTTCCGCAGGTCCATGTAAACACCGCCAAAAACCCGGATATGCTCATAACTGGGTTTTTAAAAACCTGGTTACTACACCTGGGGTAACCCTTCTCTAACCCGAATGTTTGGTCGTGTAAACGCATACCGGGATATCCCCATCAAAGCGTGTGTTCTGCGCATGCTCTGTTTGCAAGGAATCGTGGTCTTTTGAGTAGCGAGACGTCTTGTATGCGCCAGAACACCGGAAGTAAACATCAAGTTGGGAGCAACATGGCGAGTCGCGGCACAGCACCACACTTTGAGTGACGAGGAAACTAAAGAGCAAACAAACGCGGTCGCTATCTCTTCCGAACTGGGAAACATGTTGTTGTTTTCACAGATACCGGGACAAGAAGAACCGGAAATGACGCATATTGCGTCTGGACGTAGTCCACACATCCTGACGCTACCCCAATGTCCGCATTTACATCGAGTTATGCAAGTTAGAGGTAACTCTTTCTATTTATGCTTGTAAACGGGTTATTCTGATCAACTCAGAAACCCGAATACCGACCTTAACCCGATCATAACCCGGATATTGGCTGCATGTAAATGTAGTCAATGTGCATCCAACAAATTTACACACCTCACCCCTTCCACGTGGACCTCAAGGGATAAACCATCAACCCTGCTCAATGGTCAACTTTCCTCGCGGGGTCACACCCATAAAGACAGCGAGAGGGTTAAACTTTAAGAAACATAAATATTTCAGAAAAATACAGTAATCCAGTTTTTGTTTCAAATTTTATTGTTTTAGATTTTTAAACAGTTTAATTTGCCCGTTACTATTTTTACAAAAGTATCCTCAAAACTGTTGGTATTGATATGTCCAAAAATGGTGAGCCTTATTGATTTACATATACTCATACAGTGATTTATTAAACAGAATTATCCCCAGTAGGGTAGCCAACAATGTTCTTGGAATGGCCATACCCCCCCTTGGCCACCCCTTGGGGCACCACTGGAAACATGACACGTTTATGTGCTCTATGTTCATCACAATGCACCCTTGTCTTTTCTAAACGAGGCACGCCCAGTAAGATTAAATGAGAGGGTCACGGTGGCTCACCAGCTCCTGCTTTCAGCTGCATTTTAAGAACAAACTCAGAGAAATAGCAAACACACACTTTAGTCCACTTCTGCTGGGCCCTGTAGGTGTAAACCCCAACAAGCAAGCACACACACCTGATTCAGAGGGACCATAAATCACTGGCACTTGGAAAAAGCTTTTAGTCTGACTGTCGTTGGTGTTTATGGTTTTCTGTGACTGAATCCAGCTGTTTGGGGGCCATACAATGCTCTGGAAGGAACAGTCAATTTGGCAGATTATCGTATTGACAGATGGTGAGCCATCCATCCAGCAATCAATATGTTTTATTTCAGTCCTCTCTAATGTTTACTCACCAATATGGATAAAAAACGCCCCTCAGTTGTAACGTAGAGAAGAAAGCATTCATTCCCCTGACAGGTTTCTCCTGTGTTTGCTCTTCTTTTAGCCACACTTAAATGTTTCAGATCAGCAGACACATTTCTATACTTGAACTGGCTAAAATATAAACGTAGAGAAGCTGGTAACGACTCTCAGCGGAGGAAGTTTGTCCTGTTTTTTTACAGAGTTGTTATCATTCAACCACATTGGAGTTTTCCAGCACGAATGACCTGTTTAAGGTCAAAGGACCGAAAGAAGAGTTTGTGCTTCCATCAGTTGCAGGAAGGTCCTGAAGCAAAGAGGCAGCTTCAGACCATCACACTAACACCGCCGTGTCTGACTGTTGCTACGATGGTGTTTTAGTGTTAGTCTTGCTCCTGATGGAGCGGGGTGCACATCTTCCTTTGGGATCCACCTTTGTCTCATCCGTCCACAGAAGGTTTTCTCGTGAGGCTTTGGTGTCATCAACATGCATTCTTCACAAAGGTGAGCGTTTTGGCCTTGGAACTTCCCCATGATGTAATTCCATCGCAGGTTGCTTTTAGAGATCCTTTAGCCTTCATCTCGTCACACCAGTGGTTTCTCAACTCTACTGGTCTGACTGTACTGGAGTTTCTGGTGGAACTGGACTCAACTCAGTGTGGTTAAAAACAGCTAATTCATGATTTAACAAGGAGGCCTTTGCTTTTCCACACAGGTAGGTTTTCTTTCTCCTAGTGAATTTTATTTATAGTATTTTCTTACATTATGTAATTAGTTCACTAGTCTGACGCATTTGATTATGACAAAACAGAAAAACTCAGGAAGCGGACAAAAACTTTTTCAGTCTGCCACCTTCTAACCGTCGCATCTCCGTTTTTTCTCTCATGCTAAAGCAACACTTATTGTAAAGGTGTGATGGGATGTGCTTCGCCCCCTCCTCAAATAGGGCGACCGAATCAAGCAATCAGACAAGACATCCATCATTACCCTATAGGGTGGAGTAACTGACCTTGATGGAGTCTTCACACTCAATTTCAGACACCCTTGAGCTCCATTATAAGGAGATTTAAGCAGCGAGAGCGTGGTCGGCCTTCGCGTTTGATTCTTATGCTATTGGATGTGATAAGTGTGTGATGTGTAGCTCAAGAAAAGAGAGTAATAACGGGGGAGAGGACGGGGGAGGGGGGGTACAAGTCAGCAGGTGATGAAAGCTGCAGAAAATTAAGATGGAGTAAAGGAGCTGCTGGAGATGAGAAGAGGAGATGGTTGAAAATAACTGTAAGAGCGAGCAGGCAGGAGGTGTCTGGATGGAGGAGGATAAAAAGCTTTTCAAGGACTTTGAAACACCCCCTCCACCCAGAAAGAGAGCTCTACCTCCTGAACCAACAGTATTCCAGGAAGACTAGGCACAATATGAGAGTAATTTTAAAAGAGGGAGAGGAAAAAAAACTCTCAAGAGCGATCCATCACAGCGGAAGCGCGAGAGTGAATTTAGGCAAGTGTGAATGCAAAGAGCCAACTCTCCCCAGTGGAGGAGAAAAGCAGCCGGTGAATGGCCGGCTCCTCCACCTCCCCTCCCCCCTCCCGGTCTCCTCTGGCTGCTGGGAGGAAACCATCGGAGGAAACACACACCCAACATGCCTTCACACCACAGCCCGGTCTGCTGCAGCTCTGCATCCATTCTGATGCAAGAAAAGAAGATCAAACACAAAGTGACGCAAACACCTGCTGAGTTTTGATGCTTCCCTCTTGTTTTCACATTGCCTTCCTCTGTGATGGAGTCCTTCCCTGCTTCTGACAGAGCGAGCAGCCTCAGCGCAGCAGCGGGGCTTGCCGCTCCCTTGGGAGTTCATTTGAGAAGCACCACCTGCAGGTTTGAGTGGCATCATTAAAACGTGTCAGGTGTGCCGACTGTGAAATTATACACACGTGAATTTCTCATTGACTCGTTAATGCAGCTGATTCCCTCGCTCAGGGTGACAGCTTGCCCTTTGCTGTCTGCCGGGGGGATATTTAGACAAGAGTGCACCAGTGCATTTGATTTAATTAAGAGGACGCGGATAGCACTTTACACTTGAGTTAAGCAAGCATGTAAATACAAGTAACGATATTAATGAAGCGAGCGGCGGGACGAATCAATGTTGGATCTGTGTTAGCTACAGCCGGTTGTTCTGCTGCTCAATCAGGAGGCTGGATGCTGTAGCAGCTCAGCTTCCTCTGGCCTGTGAGTACACCACTCCAGGTCTTTTACACGCGAGGACATAGATGTTCGTTTTCACTTATTTTGAGCGTTGGATTCTTGAGTTTTCTGTTTTTCAGCCATACTTCTGGAGCTCACTGGTAATAAGAGCACAAGTTATAAATGGCCCGACCCCGGGCAAGCGGACAAAATAGACGGATGGAGATAAAAGGAAGTCCAACCTGGTACTAGCATGATGTCCCTAAAGTGGCCGGTGTGATGCGTTTGCACACATAAAGGGACAAGCCCTCTGCTGTCTTTAGACAAAGTGTCTCCCTGAACCACGGCCTTCTTGAGAAACTCTGATTACATCAGACAGAGGATCGTAAATATTCCCCGGAGGGACATAATGAGGTGATGCTGTTGAGTCTGTGTGAATGTGGGCAGCATTCAGGACCTGATTTTTAACTGGCAACACAAGGATCCACCCTCAGCACTCAAAAGACTGACTGTTGAAAATGAAATTGTAGGGATGGTTGGGAGTGTGGTTGCAGGGTTTGAGGAGTCAAGCGAATTCCAGCGTTGTCTTTTTGTGATATCCATAAATCATCGCACAAACTGTAAAGTATTTCCAGCTCAACTATTTAAAACTTTTAGATTTTAGTTTTTTTTATTGAATTTAACTGAATTTCATGACTGCCTTGAGATTTTGAAGTGAAGTAAATTAACAAAAATCGGTGTGCTCACCAAGCTTTAGAGGGGACATATAAACATTTTAACGAGTCTATGGTAGGGATCTGAGTCCTGGAGGTCTGCTATCCTGCATATTTTAGTTGTTTCCCTGCTCAACGCACCTGATTTGATGATTGAATCACCTGTTCAGCAGCTCATCAAGCTCTGCAGCTGCCTGAAACCTGATCCTCACCAGACCTACATCCCCTCAGTAGATCTTCTGATAACCGTTAGCAGGCTAAAAGATCTCAAAAAGTGCCAGTCAGACTCACAACATGACCCTTAGGAACCTAGCCTCCGGACATTTTAAAAGGTGTGTTTATTCCCTCTGGAGTAAAACCTGCATGTCCTTTCTTTCTTCTTTTTTTAATTTATGTATTTTATTTTCTAATGTTTAAACTTAAACAAAAACAGGTAAAACAAAGCTCAGCATGCACACAGGACTGGACAGCAAACTATATGTTAACACTTCATTTCTGGAAAAGGTGAACAGTCAAACACGGCGGTGGTGGAGTGATGGTCGGGGTTGCTTTACTGCTCCAGGACCACGACCTGTGATTGATGGAGCCATGAATTCTGCTCTCTGCTAGAATATCCTGAAACGTCTTGACCTTTAACCTTTAACAGGCCACTCAGCCTGTAATACCCTTCAGTGTCACTGAAATAAAAGACGAGTAGGATAGAATCCGTTTGCACAGAACTGTAACTGCAGGTGACCTTTGAACCACTAGAAAAGCAGACGTCCTAACAGGGATTTGCTGCAACTCCCGATTTCTCACCAGCAGATTCACAGAAGCCTCCAGATCACCCAGACACACACGGCACATCTTATCACAAGAGAAGTCAAAGAGGCATTTCCAGATAAGCGGGCCTCCGCTTTAATGGCCCCATATAGCGTAAACGTTTTCCAGTCATAATATTGTGAGAAGCTCTGTCACGAGGAGAAATGCGCCGTTAAGAGTCAAGCAGCTGTGTAAGATCTGTCTTCACAGCCCGCTGACTTGTCATGTCAGAGATGGCTGTGGCTCGCACTCGTCTGCTGAAGTGAGTGTTTGCACAGTGGGAATGTGTTAAATACTCCTCAGTGCTTCTGTTTTCCTGCCCTGAGAGTAAAACATGTGGAGGCTCATGTGGCTGAGAGGTAATCGCCGTAACTCAGCTGAACCGAGACAGAAACAACAGCTCTGTGTTTTATCGCTTGACTCCAGCACACGGCATAAAGCTTCTCCTGCTGATAACAACACATATATTCCACGAGAGTTTATGCTGTTAAGCTGGTGGAAGTCATCATGGGGGGGGGGGGGGGGGGTTGGGGGGGGGGGGGGGGGGTGTTAGAAGGTGCAGGACTGGCCTCGGAAGTCTCCTAGCAACAAGTCTACAGGTTCACACGAGTCGGGGTTCAGGTTAAAAGGGGTCATCAGGATTAAACCTGCTGAACTCAGATTTCTTGGTTGACTTTGTCAACAATCCATTTAAACTCCGGTGAATAAGACGGCTGTTACAGCAAATGTTACGCGGGATAGAGTGGTACATCAAACGTTGGATGTGCTACTACAAGTTTATCCGTTTAATTATAGATTCACAAGGACAAATACAATAAAGTTTATCTCTCACCAAATAGAATATTTACTAAGAAATCACAATATAACTATAGACACATTACTTTGTCTTTGTGTGTGTGTGTGTGTGTGTGTGAGTCAAGACAAGAATGTGTGTGTGTGTGTGTGTGTGTGTGTGTGTGTGTGAAGTCAAGAATGTGTGTGTGTGTGTGTGTGCATGTGTGTGTGTGTGTGTGTGTGTGTGTGTAGTGAAGTGTGTGTGTGTGTGTGTGTGTGTGTGTGTGTGTGTGTGTGAGTGTGTGTGTGTGTGTGTGTGTGTGTGTGTGTGTGTATGTGTGTGTGTGTGTGAAGTCAAGAATGTGTGTGTGTGTGTGTGTGTGTGTGTGTGTGTGTGTGTGTGTGTGTGTGTGTGTGTGTGTGTGTGTGTGTGTGTGTG
>SSNQ01034580.1:461282-478750 GCA_006942095.1 Nothobranchius kuhntae | reverse complement strand
CCCCCCCCCCCCCCCCCCCACACACACACACAAGTATTTACCTCTGCGAACAGAGAGATTAAAGCAACAGTTTAAGGCTGCTATTAAAAACAAGGAGACCAGAGGCAACACTTGGCACCCTACACCACGCCGAGGCACGTTTTAATCTTTGGGAAGTCTCGTTGCATGATTTTCACCAACTGCTCCAGAGGATCTGGTTTGTATCAGAGGGAGAAGTAAAAACCAACCAATCACGAAGCAGAAGGAGCAGGAACACGTCGAGCGCTGTACTTTAACGATGAGCTAGTCCACCCTCCGCAGCTCCAACAGCTTCAACTCTTCTGAGAAGGCTTGCCGTGAGGTTTAGGGGAGTGGTGTCAGGTGGTGTTGTAGGGAGAGCGTTCACGTTCTACCAGGTCATGTTCAGTCAAGTTCCTCCTCGCCAAACTCATTCATAGATTATTTCAATGTAGCACCAGAGTTTGTTTATTTAAAAAAAAATAAAGAATGAAATCAGTGTAAAGCCAAGCCCAGGATCTGACTGCAACAGCTGGTGACAAACTATGAAAGGCGTTATTTCCTGGTTTTCTTCAGAGATGCTACACCAGGCCTGGTGTTCTGCTGAGTTGCGATAGCCGCATGGAGGGGGCCATCGGCTGGCACACTGCTGCCAGCCTCTCAACATTATCCCTCTCCTGATAATAACTTGCTTTTCTTTACCACAGAAAGTACTACTACTACTACTACTACTACTACTACTACTACTACTACTACTACTAGTTCATCTGTTTCGGTTGTGTGTGTGCTCTGTCTTCTCCATCCCCAGTGAGTCGTGGTGGATGGCTGCTTATACTGAGCCAGGATGTTCTGGAGGTTTTTTCCTGTTAAAAGGGAGTTTTCCTCTCCACTGTTGCTGCATGCTTGCTTAGTATGAGGATTCCTGTAAGGCCACTGATACTAGCCAGGGATTTTGCGATCTTCTGGTGATTTGCTGAAGTCGAGGAGAAAACACATCAATTATCTGTGTGCGCTTATGCATCGGCTGGAAAGCCCAGTTAATCCTTTTCCAGTAGTAATGGGTACTAAGTTTCCCTCTTTATTAGAATGGTCTGATGTTGTCCAGATGATCCGTGCTGGGCTGAAAACTCAATGCCAGAAGATAGCAGACTACTGATTGGCTAGAAGGTGGAGTCATGCATGCTCTCCCGTACTTCTCCAGTGTTCCGTGTCGCTGCCCGTAGCTGTTTACGGGTCTTCTAAAGCCGGAAATATACCTGCTTTTTAATTATGCTTACGCATTTTCAAAACGGCTGACCCGCCTAACTTGTCTTCGATTTGAAGCATTGTTTGTGTCCGTTCCCCAAAATGAATGCAACATGTTCGCAAGCTGCAATATACGAGTAACCAGTAGGTGGCGTTGACAAAACGAGCAAGACACACTCACCATCTCAGTCTCTGGTTCAGTGGTCTTTTATACGATCTATGATATCGCTGCTGTCTTTTTTTCTTCCATGATCTCAAAATTAACCAGTAACTGATCTTTTTGACTGACACCAAGTTTGTTTTGGTTGTACCTACAAACCCAGGTCTCCCCAGTCTTGAGTAGTCTACTGTTCCTCCTAGTGGAACACTTCAGTACTACACGCAGCGCTGCAGCAAGTACGTGAACAAGACAAAACCTGGTGCCTGTGTCAACGGGAGGTTGAAGAGCAGGTATATTCCCAGCCCGAGTCTGACAAAAAGCCAGACTGAGCAGAATGTTCAACATTGCTGCAGTGTCCTCCTTTACTGTGTGGTGTTTGTTTGTCACGTACAAATCACCTTTTGCTACTTTTTGAACTCCTGAGGTCGTTCTAGTATGAAAAGTCGACCCGTGTACCGGCACACACGTGTAGAGTTGAGCAACACCAACAGTAACAATATTATAATGAGCATCTACAATAGGGGTCCCCAACGCTGGTCCTGGAGGCATGGGCGGCACCAGGCGGTAGCTAGGGGTTGCTAAACAACCCCAAGATTGGGCCAAGCAACTGCTCAGCAACCCCAAATCTTGAACGCACCCCCACCACCACCACCCCACACCTTGCGTGAGCACCGTGCCAACATGCGCTGGCCTGGAGAGTAGCATGACCAGCTCTGTCTCGCATTTAAGACAGTCTCCCGTTTCGTGTTGAAATCTTCCATAAACTGCGAGGAGAAAGCCGGAGCTGGCATCAAACCAGGAGGCCGTACATGTCAACTTTTCACTTTCTGTCCGGAAGGGTGGGGTGGGGGGGGGTTGGTTCTTGTATTCATGATAATGTCCGGTTTTTCACCCAGAAGCAGCGATCAAATTATGGGGGAGCGCTCCAGGCAGCTGCGTTCTGCGCACGGCACATTCTCAAAGTGGCGCAACCAAAAAACTATAATTAACACATGACCGTTCATGTCCATTTATATCCTCTGGTACTGTCTTTTAATCGTGCCTGACGCACTCGCTCATCATGTGCTGATTTCACCTCACTGACGCAGCATCGAAACGTGCGCTCCGCTTTGCGGTCAGGAGATCCCTTTGATCTGCTCAAAAGTAACTTATAAGGTAAAAAAGTAAGAATCCAAGCAGCAGTTTTTCTGGAGAGTTCAGAGAACATGCAGGAAGATGAGAGACAGACAGGGCAGGAAAATAGTTAAATAAAAACAAGAAAACAAAGAAAAATGTTTGAAAAGTAAAATGTAGGTAGATTTATCTCCACTAAACCTTTTTACCAGTATAAAACAATAAGTTATACACATGTCATATTTATACATCTGATACAATTCAAATCATCTTCAAAACTCTGTCACACACCCAGGGCCGTTTCAAGGCATTTTGGGGGCCAAGGCCAAACAGAACCCCCCCCATCCCCCCATCCCCCCTATAACTGGGCTCCCCCACAAGCCTCTGTGCAATTCATACCCTGTCCAGGAGTATTAAGTATTGTTTGTAAAAACACCTCAGACATTACGGACATGTACTAATATTGTCAGATGAAAAACAGAATTGTCGGACACGTTGTCTCGTCTGCTTCTTTTCTAAACTCACAAAAATATGCCAGTCACAAAACCGATTGGAAGCCACTTTTTTTAAATTCTCTTAACGTTTCCATGGAGTCAGTGACAAACGTTCTTTTTCATTGATCCCATCGACTAATCTCACAGCTGAAACAACACATTCTTAGTGATCTGAAGCTTTAACAACGCTGTAGTAAAACACAAGGTATAGTCATTTCTTATTAATATAACGCTGTTGCACCACTGAAGCAGCAGAAAAATTAGATTTTGCAATAAATATGCAAAACATTTACATATGAATTGTTTTCCGTTTCATTGGCAGAATCTGATATTAATGTTAGCTACAAGCTAGGTGTTCTGATAGAACACCGGGAAAAATGGGTCCCAATGTGGTTTGTGTGCATTGTCATGTAACAGTGATAATGAAAGGCAGGATAAAAGTGTTCACCTTTTTCTGTACTTCATTTTGTTGCCCTGGAATTTCATGTTGTAGCCCCCCACCCCACCCCCCCATCCCCCTTCAATACGCACCAACAGGGGACAACAACCCCAAACACTGACCGAGCAACTGTACAGCAACTGCTGGTAAAATTTCCTGGAGCCGCCCATGCCTGGAGGGCCAGTCTCCAACATGTTTTGGTTGTTTCCCTGCTTCAACACACGTGATTTTAATCAGCAGGTGATTAACAGGCTTCTGCAGAGCCTGATGAGTTGCTGAACAGGTGATTAAACCACTGAATGAAGTGTACTGGAGAAAGGAAACAAACCTCCTGGATCAGCACAGAGAACCCCTGATCTAACTGACTTCTTAGCACAGAAATGTTCCGCCAGGCTGGACTTTAGTTTAGAGCGACGGGCTTCTGCTTTGCTGCTTAATGTCCCCAGAGATTAGGAAAATGCCCTCATTAGGCGGTACATTACAAATTTTCCTTTCCTGTCCTGAGTTTTATAGTTGTCCACACAAAAGTGCTGGAGGTGCTGTGCTGCTGATGAATGTCCTCCTACACAGCTCGGTTTATGTAAAGGCATCAGATTGTGAGGAGGACCGGGTCTGCACATTCTCAATGCTGGGAAAGTCTGCTGTGGTGCCAAATCCTGAAGTGGTTGCTATTTGTCCCCTCACAGTGGTTTAGGGTGTGTGCCCCGCCCCCACTGCCATGGTGATTAGGAGACGACCTCTGTAGGTCACTGCCATTCAGAGTGTGTCCATTCAGGGTCAGAGAAAGTGTGCAAGAGCTGTGCTGGTGTGTGTGTGTGTGTAGGGGTTATTCATATGCACACTCACTCGGCTCCTCTTGCCCTCTTTGGCCCAATTAACCCACTGCTGAGCAGCAGAATGGCTCCTCATTACTGTGCAGTCCTAATGAGCTCCCTGTTCTGGTGAATAGTGTTTGTGCAAGCAGCAAGTAGAGGCTGTGCATTTGTCTAAGACCTAAGGAGGGACTGTGTAAACAGATCTGATTCTTGCTGTGTATCATAGGAACATGCAAGAAGGGAGCAGAGAAAAACGAGGACTGGGTGGTGGGACAAAATCCTCTTTTCTTTACCAACAAAGATGTCTCACAATTAGACAGAATTTGAAAGGAAGCCACTTAAGGACCTGAGATATTTAGGTAAGAATTGGTAAGTGGTTTTAACCATCACTGTTCTGAACAGAAACATCAACATAAAAAAAAATATAACTGTCGCTGGTTTTATAACAAAAAACAAGTCATCAGTTTTCTTCAGTTTGTGAGCTTTGTAAACAAGCTAATTGGACAAATAGAACAACCAGGTACAGCAAGTCTGAGTTTGGTCAGACTGATGCTTTTTACGAGACTTTTGACTCTTTTCTATTAAATCAAATCAAATCAAAGATACTTTATTAATCCCAGAGGGAAATTAGAGTTTCAGTACACACAATTCAGAGATCAGGCATACATGGGCAAGACACATGACAAGAATTCGTGACTGTGGTCATTCGCAGCCCTGAGTTGCGCTACCTTAATAGAGATCAGAGGGTTACATGAGGATTGGTTCAGGCGGAGGGAAAAAAAGGCACTTCGGAGTTACCCTCCACCGGGAGGGCAGCTTTGCTCTGCAAAAAAACACCTCAGACATATATGCAACAGACTTCAGACAACACAACATAAGTGTCCAATAGGTGGGGTGGTGGGTTGGGACTATCCCTACTTCAGTTCCTGCACCCATGATAAGCAGCGCATGTCACCTCAGTGTGGATAAGGAGAGGAACATTGAGGGTTGGAGGGCTGCAGTGACCCTGGAACGTTTCAGCGGCCTTCCCGCAGTCCCGCCCAGGTTGGGAAAGAAGACAGAGTTGAGTTGCCATAGCGACGGCACATTCCACATTTCTTCTGAGGGGGGAGTTGTCGTTGGAGCCTTGCAGGCTCAAGGGCGCCAGACTCTGATTAGAAATTGTTTTGGGGCCAGACAGAGATAATTTCCTCTCTGTCTTACAGTTTGTTGGTCCTCAACCTCTCAGAATCCCAATAATGAACATTAATCTATCCCAATCCGTGCTGATTCGTCCACTCTATCCTTGATGGCATCCATCTTTTGTGCCAATGAATGAATCTCTGCCAAAGTCCCAAGCTTATGATTCATCGACAATTATTTGAGTCTGTGAATTCACAGTGCGGTGCAATCCATCTCTGAGCTCCGGGATCAGGCCAATTTTCCTCCACAGCTTGTTAATTTTCTGGTAAGCCGGGTAGCCTCCAAGGCTAATGAGCAGGAAACCTGACACCAACACCACGGATATCCACACGTCTTCAGAGTCCTCCACAGACAGCTGAGAAAGACAGACCAAGTTCCACTGTTTCCAGAAGACCATGATGTGTCCAACTGGGTCTGTACCGGCAGGACATCCGGGAGCCCCTTCTCCCGTTCTCATCGTTGAGAAAATGTTATCAATCGCATTGAGAGACCAGCTGACGAGATCCATTTAAATGTATTTCAGTTTCCAGTTTCCAGAAAAATGCAGAAGCAGCTGTGCACCCAGCACACAGAGACAGACAAAGGCCTTGAGGATAAGATATGGAGGAGAGGAGGAAAAAAGCGTCTGCACCCGCCAAGAGGCAGAAGAAGAAGCTTGTTAATTAGCACCAACTGGGAGCATGGCTAGTCTCTACACAGTTCAGGAAGTTTTCATTTATGATTTGAGTAACAGCTCAAGTGGGTAGGCTTGTCGTAGAAGGGCGTAGAGGAGGAGGAAGCCATGTTGAACTTTCTGCTACATCTGTGACTTTTCACCAGACTCCAAAAAGAAGAGCCAAAAAAGGCTCCTGACAGTATGGCGGAGGTGCAGGGGGTTGTGGCCGACTCCACTGCCCAGCCAATCAGTGACAAAAAATCTTCTAATGTCGCATTTTTGGCCCAGCATGGTATGCTTGGAACCGCATTAAAGTTGGTTCTATAAACAGGGCACCAACCAAGAACTGGTTCGAAGTGAAAAAGCCATAGGCCTGAAATGTACTTGCATAAATAACAATGCGTATGCATGTTTAAAACGGCTGCCTTGTGCAACTTGCATTGATTTCAAGCATTGCTTGAGCGTGACCCCAAAATTAAGACGACACTGCAATGTACAACCACCAAACCACCAAATGGGGAGCCTAAGTCATGCCCATCTACTTCCGGACCATGGGTCCACAGAAGAACAAATGAATGAACACGAGTCAATGGGGCTAAAAACGCTATTTTCTAATTCCGCTTGTTTTGTGCCATGGGTTTCACATATGATGTCTGTGAATTATAAAGACACATTTTGATACCAAGAATGCACTTATTTCCGAACAGGGGGAAACATTATTTTAGGTTTTGTGTGAAAATAAGTCACACAAAATAAGTCTACAAATGCGCTTCACGAAAGTGACGTCATTGAACCAGACATGAAGAAAACTGAGGAAAAAGGGCTGTAAGTTCAGCAAACTTCCCACAAAAGGAAAGAACTCCCATAAATCTGGCCATTTGGTAAGTAGCAGCTACGTTGGGGGAGAGGAGATTATGTGGCGATGTGCGATTTCTGGTGTCATGCTAATTACAAATTTTACAAGCTGATAAATGTCAAAGTGCGTGGCAGGCGTGGTCGAAACACCCATCATTAGTTTTCATTTAAATAGCAGTACAACATATGTGCAATCCAGGGCGTAAGGCAAAGCGGATTAGAAAAAAACATTTTTAGCCCCGTTGACTTGCATTCATTTCTTTGTTCTTCCGGGGATCCATGACCTGACCGGAAGGGGAGGAGGAGACTAAAGCCTGATTTAAGCTTCTCCGTCTGCGTCAGTGCAGAGACACGCAACGTCCTTGCGGGCCTGCCGGACAGCTCAGCAAGGACGGACGGAGTCGAACTCTCTTTTCTAAACATCCGTCAGTCGAGACGCACAACGCAAGCTTGTGATTGGTCAGGACGCCGCTGTCGTCTACAGCGCCGCCATTGCGCCCTCAGAAACATAAAAAGAACCGAGGATAACAAGTGGCAGACACGGAGAAGCTTGAAGAATACCTCGTGAAAAAACACTAAAAATATGAATGTTTAATTACCTCGTGACTGGAGGAGTGAAAAGATGCGCAGCAAGCATTTTATTTGTGGACGGAAATGACAGGAAACGTGGGTTTAGAGGTGGGGGGCACATGAAGAGGTGGGAGAATGAGAGACAAATTTGACCATGGTAAAAGTCTCTTATATACAAAAACACAATATAAACACACTATCTTGGACCGATACATGACAGGATACCACAGAACAGCGCTACGCCCTCTGTGGTCCTGCCGGGGAATTGCTTTGCAACGCTCTCCAGGAGACGGAGAAGTATGAGAGCAAAACGCTTCCGTCAATCCGTGTGTGTCTGTCCCTTGCGGAGCTGACGGAGAAGCATGAACCAGGCTTTAGGCTCCCTATAGTTCCCGAGCATGACCACAGCTGCAGCTCACCTCTCCCCACGGGGTGGGTCGAATGCTGAGATGAGTTTCACCAGTGTGTCATGACTAAAGGGACTTTAACTTTAATTTCAAATAATAAAACTTGTGATTCAGAAAATATCAATGGAGAAAAAACGAATCTGGAATTTTTTTGGCACCTATGTAAGGTGTTTAAGCAGGAGACGAACATAAAGAAAGTCACCGCAGCTAAAACCCAAAGCCCTGAAGTGACTAATTACACAAAAAGAGAATACGGAGACGTTACTGTGACCTTCTGAGATGAGGACGATGATTGTGAGCACCATGGAAGGAGCCCATTTAGATCCCAGGCTCTATAAAACCCATGTGAGAGCTTCCTGTAGAGAGGCTGAGGCAGAGGAGCCTCCTGCAGCACAGCCACTTCAAACACTGCCCTGTATTCTCTTTCCCCCGTGGGAAGTCATTATTGAGTTAGAGTTGGAGAGGCGCGCTTGTTTTCTCTCCCCTCCCTTGCTCTGTGGTGGGAGAAGCTCTGCTTGTGGTGAACACAAAGGCTCCGTCCATGAGGGGGAAGGGTTAATATTGTACACAATCCGGTCATTACTACACCACTGTTGTGGCTCGCCTTCATTAATCTGTGGAGGGGCGGCTTTTTCAAGGTTGGAAAACTTCTGGAAAGACAAAGACGCCTCCATCTGCCAAATTCTTTGTGTGAGAAAGGGAAGAGAGAGTGATTCCGTCAGTCTGGGAGGCTAAATTACAGTCTTACATGTCTTTCATCCAGCCTGTGTTTGTTTCACAGAGAGTGACTCCCTCAGAGTTTGTGCTCTTGAAAACGTGTCAGATAAAACTCATCCTCAGATGTATGAATCAATGTAATGTGAGTGCCAGAGTCCCTCAGAAAAACTCCACAGGGTTTCATTCACAAGCTGGCAGGAGATGTGATCCTTCAGTGTGCCTGAAGTCGCCCAAAACACAGATACGTTCTCCCGATCAGAGAAAACTCGTGTGTTTACCTGATGAGACTGGGCTAAATGTCCCCCAATGCTTCAGTTGTAAGGCCTTTGTTATTTTCAGACAGCATTTTTACTTCTTTTCTGTTTTCTTTGAGCTTTTACATCTATTAGTCAGAGGTTTAACAAACAACATGTCATAACCTCCTGTGACCTGATATCTACACACGAGCCAGGTCTCTCTGACTCATGTTGCATTTACAGAGACAAACGTAAAAAACTTTTGTCTTTATCGTTAATTTTCTGTTTCTAACTTGTATGGTACATCATTGTGAACAGCATTCTAAGGATTACCACATAGGATGCAAGCTCCCATTCTTGCATTGATCCAAATATTTACACAATAAATCTCCGTTAACCCTTTAAGTGCCAGGTCAACCATTTGGCGGGACACATTTTAGCATCTAAATCTTAATGACGTGCACTGTATGGGAAAAAACAACAACTTCTAAACAAAAACATTGTAAGGATGTGTGGATATTTGAAGAAAAATTTAAAGACTATTCCATGCATTCCATGTGCTTATTATATAGTTATTTCCTTTATAGCCCTTCTTGCCCCAAAAACTTTGAATTCTGCAAAAAACTGTTATAATTTCTTGCTGAGGACTTTGGAGGGGTTAAGCCATGTCTAATTGAGATAAAGGAATGCCATCCTCCAGTTTGTCTTGGATTGTTTGGACTTTACTTACAGTAGACGCAGACCCTCAAACACAAATGCACGGATTTTGAAATTCATTACAATTTGCAAATACATTTTAAAAAGTTCATAATCAATCACGGAAAATATTTTCAGTCATGTCATACATCAGAAACCCTTTGTGGTTAAAGAGGCCAGATTAGAGCAGGGCAATGAATAGAAAATTTATTGTTATAGAAATTTCCGACTCTTACCGTGGTCATTTTTCCCATGACAATAAATTTGATACAAAAAAAAATGAAATTGTGTGTGTAGGCTGGCAACATACATGTCCCTTTAAGAAGCTGTACCACCTTGAGTCATGTAAAAATGTAACTCAACGTAATACACGCGACAGCCCCATCTAGTGGACAACTTTGATTCTACGCATACCTACAGTTATCGTCCATTTATCGTTATCGAGGTGAAATCCTCAATATATCGCAATATTGATTTTAGGCCATATCGCCCAGCCCTAGGCCAGATTATGGAAAATCCACTTTTTAGAGCTTTTCACCATGTGATATTGTCATTTCCTCATGAAAAATACAGTGATCCCTTGCTACTTCGCGGTTCGTTTGTCGCGCATTCACGACTTCGCGGATTTTTTCTTTGGAGCCTTATTCAAGGGAAAGTCGCCGATTCGCGGTATTTTTCACCGATTCGCGGTATTTTTCTATGCGAAATATCAAGAAATTCCTGTTTTTTTCATCAATTTCATCATAAAATGCACTTTTTGTAATAAAACTATAAAAAAACCAAGTAAAAATTTTTTTCTTGAGTTTTACCCACAAAAAGAGAATGGTTGCATAAATACGATAATTCAATATAGTACTGTACTGTAAATATGGTGTCCCTACTTTGCGGATTTTCACCTATTGCGGTCAGGTCTGGAACGCATCTACCACGATAAACGAGGGATCACTGTACACCAAACCCGTTTTTGGCTACATTCGTGCATTTTCCTGTCCCAGCTGCAGGTTTTCAGATTCTGAGCTGAAACCTTCAAACACAAAGATGGAAACTAAGTGTGTCATCAGGGCTTTCTCCTCCTCCTGGAGCTAGTCTCGGACCTGGAACCTGCCTCCGCAGGCAGTGGGTCACTTTCTCCTAATTGTGGGAATACCATACCATTACATTTGTATTTGTATAGCACATTTAAAAACAGCGTGGTTGATTTCCTGCAGCAGTTGAGAACGTGGCATTTTTACGCATGACAAAATAACATGAGGTGATCAGTAAACAGTGTAAGGTAACCTGTATGCTCCACAGAAACGGTGGTGGTGTTGCTGGACATTTTGCTCAGTTTTTTGGCTTTTTGTCAGACTCTGAACCAGGAAACGGCTGCAGGCAGTGAAGCAGAAGGCAAAAAACTCCGGTGCAACCACTGACTCCGCCCCATTGCTAATCAGTGGTCAGAGTAATGGTGCCGGCCCAACTCAGTCTTGTCAGGTACCTCAACAGAGAAGTTACAAAAATTAGGGGAGAAGGTAAAGGGAAAATGCTGTGGCTGTGGAAACTGTGGTCAGGCCAAGCTGCAACGGTCCAAGTTACTCTGAGTAGTGCACATGGAAAACTACCTCTTCAGGCTCGCATTATTTGTGGAGATAAAACATCAATGTCAGTGGCAGAATCTTGTTGCTGTTATTCAATCCCAGACGAGATATCCAAATATCAAGATATAAGACTCCAAATCCTGCCGTCTGAAGTGACTTTCTCCCCTTTAGGCCGATTTCTCCATGCTGAAACAGACACACCAGAGCCCCCCCTTTTAAAAACCTAAAGCCCTTTTAACAGATTTCAAATAACATTTTACAAGATGAAAGTCCAGGGCTGAGCCCTTGGAGTTGTCTTGAACCATTTATTTTTGCCTTGAACAAAGACAGATGGAGACTTTTTCCTCTGGTTGGCTGAGCTGGTGGTGTGTCTTAAGAGGAAGTCGCCTACTTAACTCATCTCAATAATTAAATAGAAAAATGGCTTCTGGAAATCAGCACATACAATCTCTGTGGTGTGGTTCACAATAAAATGTAGGGCCAAGTCACAACACGTCATTTCTGAAAAGATGATAAATAAATACGCAACACATGACACGGAGAGATGTCCACGAGCAACAACCGGGACATCCGCTGTTTCGTTACAAAGACCTGTATACGCTTAATTAGCCCAGCAGACTTGATATGAGACGAGCAAAGAAGCATGAAGGGATTTATGATTTTACAGATCAATGCTGAGGAATTTAATCCATCCAGCAGCTTCACCTCACTATTTAATAAAGTATGCGGAGCTGTGATGACTGGCCACAATCAGCTCCAACAGCAATTAGAGCAAAGACCAACTACACAGCAAGCATCCTGCTAATTCTCTGATTAAATCAGCAACTGGGCTGGATTCTAATTGTGTTTTTAACGGGCTTTATTATGATTATTCTATTAGATGAGCCAGGTAATAATTCTGTTCCTTTAACGAAGCGGTGGAATTTTATGGGTTAAAATCATCTGTCTGTGCTAACAATGAGTTCTGTAAGACACAAATCCTTTTAAGACCCTTCATTTCTGTCTTTATGCTTTCCAGGATTAAATAAATCAGAGAAGCTACTGAACAGACCAAATCTGTCTAAATTAATCCAACTATTTATACGTAAATAATAATAAATGTCGGACGCCTGATTATAATTGGATGCGATAGATCGGCCAGCAATCAAAATCGGCCGATTTCTGTGAAAAACATGTGATCAAGGCCTTTTAGAGCCGATGATACCAGCCTGTCGCTCATACGGCATTTAGACAAAAACAAGTTTTTGTCTAAATTAATACAGGACATTTAAGGAGATATTACCGTCCATTTTTTCCCAGATCATGTAGTCTGTACTCATTGTAATACTCATTATAACTACATAGAAAATGTATGGCCAATCCATTTGATCAGTATCAGTGATCATAACTCTTTGGAATCGGTAGTGGATGAGCTGATGTTGACATTTTCCTTCCACAAAAAACACAAGCCTGAAGGATTTCTGCCATGTTGTAGAGTTGCTAATGCTAACGGTTAGCTTCTACAAGCTGAAAAGTGCTCTGCTCTCTCCTGGATGTTAAAACAACAACAGCCATCCTCAGCATGACCCAAGATGGGCGGGTTCATGAATGTTAACGGACAGTGTGATGTAGATCTTTTCAAACACTAGAGTTTCCCCATCTTTTTTCTATCAGTGTCTAACTCATGAAACAGTAGTTGAACATTTTCACATTCAACCTGCACGTGAAACCCAGGGTGACCGATCCTATTTGAAAAATAACAAGTAAAAAACAATTTCTCAGTGAACCTGGTGTTTAAGGGCTGAGTCGTCTCAGGGGAGCAAAAAGACTACGATAGACGACCATCTGCAAGCAGCTACATTTTATTGTTTTTTATTCTTTGACAAAAGTGTACCAGCTGTTTTATCCATGTATTTATTTGGCTAGTAGAATAAATATCTGAGATCTGATAACTCCTGGTAGATTTTAATTTCAGGTGTAACAGTTGGACTTAAGAGTTGTCCTCTAGTGATCGAATCAGACAGAATTCATGTTAATGCAGGCCAGAACCTAACAGAACCACCTCTGATTACTGCCTGAATGATTTGATCTGAAGCCACCCTCAATCCATCCTGAGCATGTTTAGTTAACATGCTCTACCTCGGCTCGGGGTACTCGAACAGCATGTCATTAATAAGTTATAGGTAAAGTTCTTTAGTTGCAGAAATGTAAAAAACTTAAGAACAATCCCGAAAACCTGAAACCCTCAGATTTGACAAACTTTTTCTAGATTCTCTGGTTGAAGTAAGACTCAACTGTTGGGATTTTCACATCAATCCTTGTTTGGCTCTTTAATTAAACAATCTATTTTCTCACTCTTTCCTTTGTTTAAACCCTGTTGTGCATTCCCAGTATACCCAGTTTACATGTTCTACACCAATTAGCTTAGGTCCCATTTTCCCTAAAACGGACAGTGACTGGTGCACTTGCCTGAAACGCCTCCAGCTCAGAAGCCTTTGAAGCTGAAACAAACCCCGATTTAATGAACTGCATTAACTCCAAACGTGGGAACTAGATATTATGCAAACGTGGTTTTCTGTTTAAAATGAGCATATGTATTCAAGAGTAAATCTAGAGTGGCCTCCTGCTGAGAGGAAAGCTGTACTACTTATCCCTGTTAGCTTTGTGACATTTGTGTCTTTGTTCCCCCCAGCGGGACCTCTCAGGATCTCCATCAGCACTCAGATTAACATCAGACAGAGCAGCTCCATTATCCATTTCAAAGCTTCAAGCACAGGGATTGGACAGCTGAGAGATGCAGTCTCTCTCAGCAAACATCTGGGCGGCACATTATCACGCAGGGCAGTTCAGACTCTTAGAAAGAGCCTTTAAAACTTGATCAATCTGAACATTAGTATACAACATCTGTCATCCTGGGTATCACCACGTATAGTTTCCATTCATAAGAATATCAAAAAGCAACAAAGTGACAGTCATATTTTAGTTCTGCTTCAGAAGTTTTTAATTTCAAAAATGAAACTGGCTAATGCAAAAGTCTGGCCCCCCCCAGAATGATTACTACTGGTAGTACTGAGAGGAATAATACCAGAAGATGGTCATTTCTGTCACAAAGACGACAAAGGACATGTTTGCTATGGAGTGAAACTCCCTTCCAGAATCATAAACCAACTCAGCGTGTTTGTATCAGGTTAAATCTGCATCTCAGTGACATTTAGGATGGGAGACAGACTTATCTAAAACAACCAGTCCCACTAAAGAATTGACGTACACACAAAGATTAAAAGAATCAAAATAACACTTTCAACTTCTCCTGTTTTATGTGTTTTTTTTATTATAGAGATGGAAAATATATCCCAAAATGAATACCATAATACACCTAGAGGTCCTTATAAGTGTCAGGCAAGTAACTTGAAAACTGCATTACACAGTGGTTATGGTTTTAAAATTTTTAATTTGTCGACACATTTCAGGAGTCCAGAAAAGTTGAATTTCCAAGAGGAGCTGAGAAATACTTATGCTTTTGAAAAACTAGAGAGTATGACTTAGATTTAGTAAGAATATTCTTGTTGTCGGCTAACCAATGCTGTAAAATATCGAAATATTAAGCGTTGGTGCTGCTGTAACAAGTGAATTTCCCCACTGTGGGATCAATTTAGTGTATTCTATTCTACAGGGAGTGCAGAATTATTAGGCAAATGAGTATTTTGTCCACATCATCCTCTTCATGCATGTTGTCTTACTCCAAGCTGTACAGGCTCGAAAGCCTACTACCAATTAAGCATATTAGGTGATGTGCATCTCTGTAATGAGAAGGAGTGTGGTCTAATGACATCAACACCCTATATCAGGTGTGCATAATTATTAGGCAACTTCCTTTCCTTTGGCAAAATGGGTCAAAATAGGACTTGACAGGCTCAGAAAGGTCAAAAATAGTGAGATATGTTGCAGAGGGATGCAGCAGTCTTAAAATTGCAAAGCTTCTGAAGCGTGATCATCGAACAATCAAGCGTTTCATTCAAAACAGTCAACAGGGTCACAAGAAGCGTGTGGACAAACCAAGGCGCAAAATAACTGCCCATGAACTGAGAAAAGTCAAGCGTGCAGCTGCCAAGATGCCACTTGCCACCAGTTTGGCCGTATTTCAGAGCTGCAACATCACTGGAGAGCCCAAAAGCACAAGGTGTGCAATACCCAGAGACATGGCCAAGGTAAGAAAGGCTGAAAGACGACCACCACTGAACAAGACGCACAAGCTGAAACGTCAAGACTGGGCCAAGAAATATCTAAAGACTGATTTTTCTAAGGTTTTATGGACTGATGAAATGAGAGTGTCTTGATGGGCCAGATGGATGGCCCGTGGCTGGATTGGTAAAGGGCAGAGAGCTCCAGTCCGACTCAGACGCCAGCAAGGTGGAGGTGGAGTACTGGTTTGGGCTGGTATCATCAAAGATGAGCTTGTGGGGCCTTTTCGGGTTGAGGATGGAGTCAAGCTCAACTCCCAGTCCTACTGCCAGTTTCTGGAAGACACCTTCTTCAAGCAGTGGTACAGGAAGAAGTCTGCATCCTTCAAGAAAAACATGATTTTCATGCAGGACAATGCTCCATCACAAACAGCGTGGCTGGCAAGAAAGGGTATAAAAGAAGAAAAAACTAATGACTAATGTGTAGTGTTCACATATGAATCCAAGAGACTTCTCAGGAGTGCGGAAATCCCTGATTCTGTTGGTGGCGTTTAATATGTGCAGGAAAGTCAGCAGTGTACTCCATAATAAGGTAGACAAAGGCGGGCATGAGCTGTGTTGCTTTTGGAGACTCTGAACCACATAATTTTATTAATTTGCTGTGTGTGTCCTCATAATCTTGTGACACACACACACACACACACACACACACACAGAGCTCACTCTCCTCCTGTTCCCACTGAGTGGCAGCTACGTGCTACAGACAGAAGTTTACTCAACAGCATTCAGCATGAAAATGAATCGCGCATGTGGGAACCCTCCCGCTGGCTCATTCTTCTTGCAGATCGGAGGCGGTAGGCGTAATTTCAGCTGGCTCATCAGTCCGTAGTGTCGCCTCGGTCCCAGTCTGACAGCTGGGAAGAAGGTCCGAAAAAAAAAGAGTCGTCTCGGAACCGAAAACGCAAATCTGACCTGTGTGTGAAACCAAATTCCGGTCTGGAAGGGGCCGAACCAACGCTAAGGTGTAAGCGCCAATAGACCCTCCAGCATGTCCTGGGTCTTCTCCTGGTTGGACCTGCCCAGAAAACTTCACCAAAGAGGTGTCCGGGAAGTATCCTAACCAGATGCCCAAACAAGCTCAAATGGCTCCTCTTATTGTGGAGGAGAAGCAGATCTACTCCGAGCCCCTCCGGAGGACAAGAGCTTTTCACCCCATCCTTAAGGGAGAACCCAGCAACCCTGCGGAGAAAACTCATTTCAGCTGACTGAATCCGTGATCTTTCCTTCAGTCACTACTCAAAGCTTGTGACCATAGGTGAAAACTGGGGCACATAGAAAAAAGATGTGCAGCGCCACGTCATGGCCGCAACCTCATTTAAAAAAGCCATTATAGTTACTGAGAGTGGCTACATGGGGAGCGCATCGTCCCAGCCCAAAAACGCCGGTCCGCACAAAGGCGCTGAAGATAGTCACCAGCTCTATTTCAAGCGCCGTGGCCTGGCTGTTTACAACACTGTGGAGTACTTTACAACAGGCATTACGATGTGGAACAGCTCTACGGCACAAACCCAACCGCCAAATGGATTTATTAACATGGATCGCCTTTTGTTGTCAGGGCTGGGAACTGCTTTGCAACACTTCCCAGGAGACGGAGAAGTCCGAGAGCAAAACGTCCGTCAACGCGTGTGCGTCTTTCCCTCGCGGAGCTGACGCAGAAGTGTAAAGCTGGTTCAGTGTTCCACAGCCAAGACAAAAACCACATTGCTCTTCCTGGATCTGAGGTTCTACCATCTAATGGACTCTCTTCTCCAGAACCCTTTTATAAATAGGGCGACCCCCAACCCGGTCCACCAATCCAAGGGAACTGCCCTCGATGTGAATTCAAGTCACCTGAGGCATCTTTATAAAGCTTGCTTTTGAACTAAACAGCATCTGAAAGTTTCTACGTAAACTTGCGTAACTTTACACAAACCCAGACCCTTACATATGTGCATTTATGAGACGGGGAAACTGGTAGCACAGCCGATGAGATGGCAAAATGGTGAAAGTAAGCCAGATTTTTAGACTTGTAAACCCTTACACACACACACACACACACACACACACACACACACACACACACACACACACACACACACACACACACACAC
>SSNQ01034580.1:444299-457267 GCA_006942095.1 Nothobranchius kuhntae | reverse complement strand
ACTAGGGATGGGTACCTTTGACATTTGAATCGATCCGGTACTAATTCCCGGTACCTACGAGTCGATACCGGTACTTAACGGTACCAATTTTCGATACTTTTGAGTGTTTATTATTTTAATTCTCTTTTATAATTAAATATATATTTTTCTCAATATATAACCATATTTGATAAATATCACGATAAATAACATACAAGTTTGTATTTTAACATCGTCCTTGTAGTTTTATAAGCTGATAATTAAACTGAAGCAAACATCTTTACTGTGAACTAAATTTACTGTGTATCTTCATTCCTTTTGCCGTCCTTTTTCATTTGATTTTTCCTACTGGGAAGTTAGAATTTCCGAGGAGAAAGCGAACGCACCATTAGCTGATAACAACGGTGGCAATGGAAGCTAACATATCAAGCTAACGTTATCTTTAACAGTTTATTTAGCTGCTGGAGCAGATTAAAACGATGATGCCTCAAACTTAGATCGTTGTCACTGGTTTTACCTTCACCCAATCACCCGTCGCATTTAGTAAAGTAAAGCCAAACTTTAGAGCGCGTTCATGTTCTTCTAGTCGGAAATTCGGAGTTCCGAGGAGAAAGCGAACGCACCATTAGCGAAACGGAAGCTAACAAATCAAGGTAACGTTATCTTAAACATTTTATTTACCTACTGGAGCAGATTAAGATGAGGATGTCTCACTTAGATCGTTGTCTGTCGCTAGTTTCATCACCCAGTTACCCATCACATTTAGTGAAGTGGACCCAAGCTTTAGCGTGCGTTCTTTCTACCATGCTTGCTCTGTTTACAACGGGCTCGCAGGGACCGGCGACATAACGCTCTTGCGCATGCGCAACTGTCTTGGCAGTACCGAAACGAGGCACCGTTTGAAATGACGTGAATCGGTGTTCGGTCGGTACTATGGAATTCGGTCGGTACCTTAAAAAGTACCGAATTCGGTACTCATCCCTACAAAAGACAAAATATCAGCTGGACTTAAATGTGGAGTCTTTTACGAAATCCCATGCAAACTCTGCAATAAAACATACGTAGGAAAAACCGGACACCAACTCAACACACGAACAATAGAACATAGAAAGGAGTGTGAGAAAGAAACAAGTCGAAGACACACAAGAGCAGCAAAAGAAGAAGCAGAAAGTGCAATAAAGAAATCGGCCATAACAGATCACTGCATAAGAGAAAACCATGTAATGGACTGGGACAACAATAAGGAGACGTGGATGTGGGACTATGAACAGAGACGATGGGGTTTACACATTGGATCACGCATGGGACTGCATCATCGGAAAGGGGAGAACGTGCAGCAGAGGGCGACAACGTCCTCTGCTGCCCGCGGAAAAATGGAGTAGGAAGTGACGCCACCATCAGCGTCAGCTCTGAGGAAATTCGCAGCCGTGTACGAAACTGTCAGCGGCAAGGTAAAAAAGAAAAATGTCCTGTGTTTTAAAAAGGAGCGAACAATGCAAGCACCCACCCACCCACCCACCTACCTACCTACCTAGTACCTACCTACCTACCTACCTATCCTAGTGGTCTGGCTTTTTATAGTGAGATTTAAAAGTACAATATGTAAGAATAATCTCTAAACAGTCTAATGTCTTTATCAGGTCTTTGAATTTTCAACAGGTGGACGAAGCAGAACAGCAGTATAGTTTTAAATGTAAGTCTGTTAAAAATAGCAGTTGAAAAATAAAAAGCTTAAAGCAGTTGTGTTTTTAGATTTCATATATTGGTTAATTTTAAAAGTGAGGCAGAATTCACGGTGAACAAGCTTGTGTGGCAGGTCCTGTACAGTCCCCTTTATGTGTGTTAGTGTGTGTTTCTTTAGCAAATTAACCTTCTTCTCATCTCTTTTAGGGACAGAGCACATGAGCATTTTAATTAAGCTTAGAGACGAAGAGTAAATCATGACATAACAATAAAAACAAATACAGGCTTGAAAAAAAAAAAACGTGTCCCTACTCACTCCTGACTGAACGCTAGCGAATAAAAGTGTGTTTTAAAATAAGTCTTAAACACAGCAAGCGATGGAGCCAGTCTGACATGAAGTGGGAGGTCGTTCCAGAGTCTTGGCGCGAGTATTGAAGAATCTCGATCTCCTCTGGACTTCATTTTTGACCTTGGAACGACCAACAGCAGCTGATCTGCGGATCTGAGAGTGAGATGGAACGTAAGGCTGCAAGAGCTCAGACAAATAAAAAGGAGTGCTGTCATTAAAATACTTAAAAACAGATCAAAGATTTTTAAAACTCATTTGGAAACAGATCAGGAACCAATGAGGTGAATCCAAAATAGGAGTAATGTGATCACTCTTTTTCATTCCGGTTTAAAATCTGGCAGCTGCGTTCTGAATCACCTGGAGTCTAGAAATGGACGCCTGGCTGATTCCTGCATAGGGCGAGTTGCAGTAGTCCAGTCTGGAAGTTATAAAAGCTTGAACCACTGTTTCAATGTGGGACTTTCACAGAAATGGCTTAATCTTAGACAGACGGCGTAGGTGAAAACAGCAGGACCTAACGACTCCGTTCACCTGACTGTCCAACTTTACAGCAGCATCTATCTTTACCCCAAGGTTGGTGAAAATGGGCTTCTCATAAGAAGACAGTGAAGAGAAATCAACCCAGTGGGGGGTTGGGGCATATCGGCTACTAGGCCTACTTCATAACTTTAGTCATCCTTTCATTGAAGACCAGATAGTGAAGTTCCATCCAGGACCTGAAGTCAGAGAGGCAGTCCAGAAGGGGCTGAACAGAGCCTGCATTATTCTGCTTCAGGGGAAAATAAATCTTCCAGTCGTCAGCGTACAAATGAAAACTAATATTGTGCTTCCGAAAAATTGCTCCCAGTAGCAGAAGATAAAGGGAAAATAAAAGTGCTGGTGCTGGTCATAAATATAGAATTCCATGACAAAGTTGATTTATTTCAGTGATTCCATTCCAAAAGTGAAATTTGTACATTTGATTGAAATTTCATTCATTCATTACACACAGTCAGTGATGGTTTGGGGTGCCATATCATCTGCTGGTGTTGGTCCATTGTGATTTCTGTGGTCCAAGGTCAACACAGCCATGTGCCAGGACATTTCGGAGCACTTCATGCTTCCTGCTGCTGACCAACTTTATGGAGATGCAGCTTTCATTTTCCTATAGAACTTGGCTCCTGCACACAGTGTTAAAACTACCAGTACATGGTTTAAGGACCATGGTATCCCTGTTCTTGATTGGCCAGTAAATGCACCTGACGTGTGACTTGTGAAGAGGAAGATGGAATACGCCAGACCCAACAATTCAGAAAAGCTGAAGGCTACTATCAGAGCAGCATGGGCTCTCTTAACACCTGAATAGTATCACAGACGGATCGACTCCATGCCACGCCGCAGTAATCAATGTTGATGAGGCAGTTCTATACCACAGTCTTGGAGTCTATCTTCACCTCTTCAATCACTGTGTGGTATGCTGGAGTCACCCTCAGGGATAGGAAGAGACTGCAGCATGTTGTGCACTCTGCTGAGAAAGTCATTGGCTACAAACTCCCCTCCATACAAGACCTGTACACCTCCAGGACATTGAGGTGTGCAGGTCGGATAACCGCTGACCCATGTAATCCTGGACACAGGCTCTTTGACTCGCTCCGATCTGGAAGGAGGCTCCGATCCATTCGGTCCAGGACCTCCTGCCACAAAAATAGTTTCTTCTCCTCTGCAATTGGACTCATGAACGATAATCAAAGGACTGCCCACTCCAGTCGTCATCTGACCCTGTGTTGTGTTTGCACCTGAACTGATTCAATCAATCAATCAATCAATCAATCAATCAATCAATCAATCAAAGCTTTATTTATAAAGCGCCTTCCGCAACCCTGTCAGGAAGCCCAAAGCGCTGAACATGGTACAGTTAAGTAAATATATTGAATAAATCAACAATAAAAGAAATTCAAATTACAAAATACAAATTACAAAGTACACTGACCAGTATCTACACTGACTTGTATATAGTAGCCGTTTCTCTAATTATTGCCTCCCTATATTATTATTGTATTGTGGTTATTGCATATTTTTGCACCAAGTACCGCAGCAATTTCCTAATGTTGTGATTTCTCGCACATAAGGCAACAAAACCTTCTGATTCTGATTCTAACCCAGGCCAAACTAAATACTGAGTGCTGTACATGCTCATACTTTTCATGTTCATACTTTTCAGTGGGCCAACATCTTTTAAATTCCTTTTATTGCATTGGTCTTAACTTATATGGAGATACTGAATTTGGGTATTTCATTAGTTGTCAGTTATAATAATTAAAATTAAAAGAAATAAACCTTCGAAATACACCAGTCTGTGTGGAATGAATGAATGAATACAAAATATAGTTTCACCTTCTGAATGGAATTACTGAGATAAATCAACTTTGTTACGATCTTCTAATTTTATGACCAGCTCATCGTAACATTACAGGTTCAGAACATTGGTCATTTAAAAAAAAAACTCAAGACCCACTTCTACTGCTTGCGTTTAAGCATATGATACCATCCGTGTTGTTATAAAGTACTATAAAATAAAATTGACATTAACTTTGACATGGACAACTGCAAAGATTTCCCTGTACTTCTGAACTTAAGATTCTTGTTAGGCACAAAAAGTCCTGGTCAGAGTCAGTCTTGTTCTCCCCACCTTAAAGCAAACAAACACATTTCTTGCAGATTAGGTAACAGTCATGAGTCTTCAAATGTGACCCTGTACATTTGACCTTTGCCTTCCCTTTTAAATGTTTACCTAACATCACACTCTGACAAAAGTCTTGCTTCTTCTCGTTTCTAGCTGTATGTGAGCATTTGAACTGATATTTATCTCAGAGGACCCGGTAAGTGCACTGGTGCAGAGTGCTGAAACAAGATGTTGGAAATCTTTAACTTTTCCCCATGAGACAGACACTTTAACCAAATATTTTCATGCATCTGTAGGTGCTGTTATTGCTCCGTGAGCCCCGAGGTGAATTCTGAGGTGAGCTGATAAACCAAACTCAGCAGAGTGGGGGAAGGGGAGTGTTACACACACTGCTCCTGTATTCTCAAGGCATCTGACCGCAGGCACTTGCTAACAGACCGACCCCATGCTTGATCTCATTGCCCCGAGACGCTCCCAGTTGTTAAAGCTCCAGACGCTTTTCCCTGCAGGCGAGCCACTGACAAAGCCGCTGACGATTCGTTCAGAGCGGGGGAAGAAAGAGGGCGATTAAGCAGAACCACAAAGGGCCTACATCCTCCAGAAAAACAATCAGATCTGAGGAAAAAGACTGCTTGGTTTTCTTTTCAAGCCTTTGTTGTTTCATGTGTTACTTTTATTCCATGAACAGTGAAAAACGGGAACCATTGTTTCCGTGAACTGTTCGTTTCACACCTACTACTCACAATTAGTCTGTCTCTTCAGCTGTTCTGGTGCGAGGTGCCGCAGGTTGCTCAGATTTCTTCTACGGTCCTTTTCACCCAAGAACTATAATGAAGTATCGGAAATGCATCCCCTGTATGCGTGTTTTCTGTCTTTTCACATTCTGACTGACCCAAGTAAAAGGTGGCATGGTGGATGGAAGGGAACAAAAGCAGGGAAAACAATCTAAACCTTCTGTTTTAACTAAAGCACTGCAATGTGACACCAGGCTTAGATGAGCATTGTGTGTGCAGGCTGCCATGAATCCACGCTGGCGTTTCTCCAAGCTTTTAATAAAAGGAGGGAAAAAGTGACGCGACTTGGTGCTTCTTCGTTGTCCAGAAACTCTGCAGGGTTTTTCTGGCAAACGAGGAATCGAAAAGCTCACTTTAAAGAAAGACTGAGGAGGCAGATGGTCCATTTTGACATTTGAGATCACGTTGAAACAATTATGATCAAATATGTCCACGAGGGTTTCCCAGAAATAAAAGAGGGTTGGAATCTTGAGCCACTTCAGCAGGAAAAAAGTCATAATGCGAATGTTAGTGATTTGAGTGAGTGGGGGGTCTGCTGGCAGTCTGAGTGAGAGTAGAGACGATATCCTGCCCTGTGGCTTAAATCACCATGAAGTCTTTACAAGGTTGTAAATTTGAGACTGATATCTTGGCAGCCGAGGAAGTTGAGAAGTAGAAATGCCCGTGGGACAGCTAGGAGATTAAATAAATCAACCCAGCCCTGCAGCGAGCAAACACCCATTAATCGTCATGTCCATCATGCACAGATGATCACTTCTGCTTTGTTGGCGGTGGGAAATGACAGGAAGCAGAGATTAGACTGGATGGCTACATTACGCTCGGTTTCTCTGCACTGATCCAAGAGACAACTCACTCAGCGGAGACGTGCTAATCCGGGATGGGATGGGGGGAACGCAGAGAAAAACAATGCCTACATGATCTGTCATCAGACCTGTCAGATGACACAAAAGGCACGATGAAACAAATGGCAGGGTGGAGGATAGTCAAGAGAAAATCCCTACTGCTACACACCTCCCTGTGCAGATTGTTTTCTACATGAGAACAGAGGATGAAAAAAATCCACAACTGGAGATTGTATGACATTCCTGCTGAGCATGAGCCAGAATACATCCACAACCAGAGGAAAGGAGCCAGTTGGGCTCAGTCTGGCTCCCCAGTAGCTGAAGGTGGTAGAAGTAGTTTAACCCAGGAGTCTTTTTCACAGACTGAATAGCTGAGCCATAATAAAATGTGTCTTTATCTAAGAGAAACATAACAATGCGACTTCCAGCCAGACGAGCTAATCCATCTAATAATGGATGCAGAGTAGAGCTGGAGTCAGTGTGACTTTAGGCTCCAGGGTACAGCGGGAGGACGAGGGAGGGGAGGGGGGCGGTGCTGCGATGCTCCTCAGCAGACAAAAGACTGATCGACTTTTTCAGTGAGCTGATGGAGCCTCAGCAGCTCCATATGCTGACGGAGAACAGCGTGTGCCTGGCGAGGGAAAAGCCCAGATTTCAGCCTTGATATTTTTAGATGATTTCAGACTTTAGAAGTTATAAATCAAGTCATGTTGGCTGGACTGAAGAAACTGGAAAAACTCTAGATTGTGCAGAAATGCAAGAACTTGTGAATGCTTTACTCTTCTTCACAAATCAAAGCTGATCACTATGTGTGGGGTCCCCCCAACACTCTTCTTGAACCACTGCTCTTCAATCTCTACATCAGGAGTGGGGAACCCTGGTCCTCGAGGGCTGGTATCCTGCATGTCTTTGCTCCAACCCTTCTGATTCAGTGGTTGATTCACATGTTCTGCAGCTTTTCAGGCTCTGCAGAAGCTTGTTAATCAGCTGCTGATTGAAATCAGGTGGGATGATGCAGGGTTGAAACTAAAACATGCTGGATGGCGGCCCCCGATGGACCAGGGTTCCCCACCCCTGCTCTACTTGCTCCCGCTGGGTCAGGTCATACACAATAACACCATTACCTATCATTGTTATGCAGATGACACCCACATTGTCTTCTCCTTTTCTCCTCCTACATAGCTATGCTACTATAGCTGATATTAAAGGTGACCGTCTGTCGCTACAGCAAATGTTGTGTTCGTCTCTCAGCGCCGTGGGTGAGTGACCGAGAGAGAGAGGCTGATTCTCCAGCAGCACAACGGGAATTATCATAACACTAAGTGGACTTGAAAACACACCTTCTCTTCTTTATAAAACCACTCTTTGTGATGACATGCCGGACATTACTGACGTGTTTTAATATTGTCTGAAAAAAAAACCTACGTCCTCTGTGTTTCTCTCGCTCAGTTTGTCTCCCTTCTTATCCTGTTGCAAATTAAACCAGCAGCGGTGTTACATCGATATTCCGGTCAGTTCCGTTGTTGAAATGCGTTTCCCCAACTACTCCGCTCAAGCGGCAAAAACGCAGGCGCTCATTTCATGCTCGCTCCCGCTCTGCTCACACAACAGCACTGCAGCCCCCGTGAGTTAAAACATCATATTTGTGCAAATCACCACTTGATTCGGAAAATGTCTTCTCCGGGTCAGGGATGAGGTCCTGCCCCAAGTGGAGGAGTTTAAGTATCTCGGGATCTTGTTCACGAGTGAGGGAAAACTGGAGCGTGAGATCGATAGGAGGATTGGTGCTGCATCTGCATCTGCAGTGATGCGGACGTTGCACCGGTCTGTCGTGGTGAAGAGAGAGCTGAGTCAGAAGACGGAGCTCTCGATTTACCAGTCGATCTACGTTCCTACCCTCACCTATGGTCATGAGCTTTGGGTTGTGTGGTTGTTTGGTTGGGATATGTAACAGAATGAAATGACTGTTTTCCCCCTCCTCTGACATAGGACTAGTCTGCATGAGATATGGTCTCAAGGTCTCATGCATTCACTTCTAACCTACTTATTTTCAGCTCAACAGAAGAATGAAGAATGGACTCTTTTCTTTTAATTAATCAAAGAACTCTATTTTAATAAAGCTAATCCAACCAAGTGTTAGGCAATAAATAAGATGTGACCGATCTGTGAAATCAAACTATTAATAACTTTATTATGATCTTATAGAATATAATAAGTAATGTGACTTTAAATGTTCCAACATGACTGATTTCACGTAGCGTTAAAAGACACGACACATTGCTTTTACTGATCCAATCAGAATCTGTCAGATCTGACAGGGGCGTGGTTTTGGTGGTGTTTGGTAAATCTGTCAACTTTTCATTCGACCATAAACCATAACATCCGAAGTATAAAACTATGCCCACATCATCTTTAACGCCAGTTCAAAGCATTCTAGAGAAGTTGTCGGAGTGGCCAATCCGTAACTTTCCTCGTCAGCCAAAAGAACCGACGACAAGCTGGATAAAATCTGTTGCTTTTCCAACTGCTGCAACGGTTCCTTTCAGAATAAAAGCTGAACCATCAAGACCCAGGCTCGGGTCTCACCAGATGCCAACAAATTGTCGTGACCCGGAAGTATCTCAAGACGGGTTATCGGTTGCCGTGGCTTCTTCTACAGGCTCCGGCTCCATAAGGTCAAGCTGGACCTTTACGCCTCCTGATCTAACGGGGGCTTCCTGAAGGGTAGGTAGACCGAAAAATGGCGTCAAATGTGTTTATGAATCTCCTAACCAAAGCTTAACGCAAAGACATCACCTTCAGTTCCCATCAGAACTAATCGCTTCTTCGGATTTGCTGGTTCTGAACAACATCACCCGTCATCCCATCCACCGTCTCATCCACTTTAGTTACACCATACATTTAGTGTTTAAAGTCAGTCTAGTTTAATTTGTTAGTAATAAAATTCTTAACTTTTAAACTTGACTCTCTCTCTTCTGTTGTCTCTGAGTGAATACGAAGCTGTTATCTAATCCCTGCATTAAAAAGTTCCAATCTTCTGGTTTAAATGCTCTCACAGATCCGTAAGGTGGATTTCATATTTCCTATGGAATCCTACGCCTCATGGCTCATTAAATAACATGTAATTTAATTCATTACAGGGTAGTGACCGAAAGAACGAGATTGCGGATACAAGCGGCCAAAATGAGTTCTCTCCGCAGAGTGGCTGGTTTCTCCTTTAGAGATAGGGTGAGAAGCTCGGTCATCCGGGAGGAGTTCGGAATAGATTCGCTGCTCCTCCACATCGAGAGGAGCCAGTTGAGGTGGCTCGGGCATCTGGTCAGGACGCCTCCTGGACGTCTCCCTCGTGAGGTTTTCCCGGGCACGTCCAACCGAGAGGAGGCTTAAAGGGAGACCCAGGACACGCTAGAGAGAATATGTCTCTCGGCTGGTCAGAGAACACCTTAGGATTCCCCGGAAGAACTGGCCCAAGAGGCTGGGGTGAGGGAAGTCTGGGCCTCTCGACTTAGGCTACCGCCCCCGCGACCCGACTCGATAAGCGGAAGAAAATGGATAGATGAACACTTGATGCTGGAGCCAGTTCAGTTGTTAGAGTTATGTGTACCATCCCTGCTTATGGAAAAAGTCAGGTTGCTTGTTGGTGTATTATTTATTTATTTAAATGTAGAACAAGAGATTAAATTTTTACAAAAAAAAAAAGATGTACCAGACGAAGCTGAAGTAGGTTCTCTTTTTGTTTCGGAGTCAGAAAGGGCAATTCCAACAAATATTTCCACTCCCTGAGCATCTTTACTCTGCTCCAATAAAAAATTTACAATACTTAGACTCTCCAAACCTGAACTGTTATTCTGCACTAATAGCACCTTAATGACTTCAGCACCTGAGGCAGCAGTAGCTCAGGAGGGAACCTATCCAGTAATCAGATGGTTCTTCTTTTAAATCCGCCTCTTTAGATAAAAGTCACAAGTTGCACCACAAGAACATAAAAAACATTAAACAAGATAACAATAGGAGAAAATAATAGCTTTTAATGTTTTCATGGTGTGATTTATGAGACTATATTATAAATAATGCAACTGAACCTTGATTTGAAGAAGAATCGCATAAAAATCTTTCCTTAAATGATTCAGCCCTACCACAAACTACTGCACAGACTTTCCTTAATCGTTCAGAAGGTTGGACTGGAAGTAAGCCCCGTGATTGGCTGTCATAGCTGGTTTTAACCAACTACTGGAGTTGTTTTCCAGCCAACCATTGTTAAGGAAACACTTTCCCATGACTAAGGAGATGGTGGGGGAACAAAATAACAAGAAAATGTTGATAATTATTCCCCAAACAAAACCTAATTCTTTTACAAGAAGACTGAAAATCTGTCAAGTTCCTTCAGACGGGGATGCTGCAATGCAGTCAGGTGCTTTTGTCACAGCTTAGCAATGGCTGAAATGCTAAATCTTCTTAGTGGGCAGTTTTGATGGAGGGACCATCATCCAATCATTTAAAACGGGTTACACTGACTGGATGAGGTTTTTCTGGGATTATACATTTCAGAGACATTTGAATATTTTAAAACAATTTTTGCTTTTCATTTGTTATATGAAGAGTATTTCAAGCAATAAGGTAAAAATGCTCCAAGAAAAAAAATCATCATCAACTCCACCTTGAATTACAATTTTAAGTGTTCAATCCAAGAAGACGCCTCCCTAAGTTTCAACAGAAGAAGAAGAAGAAGAAGAAGAAGAAGAAGAAGAAGAAGAAAATATCATTTCTATAGCGCCACTTAAGATAAAAATCATGAGGGGCTTCACAAAAACAAAAAATGTAAAAATATAAAAAAGAATTTAGAAAATGGTCACAAATATATTTAAAATGAGCAAAAATAGACAATTGTGATTAAAAAAATGTTAAGAAAGAGAGAGAGTGAATATGAAAGAGGGGAATCAGTGGATCCTGAGGAAGGTGGAATAGGTGGGGAGAGCAGAATGAAAAGAGTGGTGAAGAAGATCATACAAAAGCCAGCTTGAACAGGTGAGTCTTCAGCTGCTTTTTAAAGGAGACCACTGAGTCCACTGATCTCAGACTCAGGGGGAGAGAGCTCCAGAGTCTGGGGGCCACCGCAGCAAATAATCTGTCACCTTTGACCTTTAGCCTGGTGTATTGCACAACCAGTAGGCTTTGATCACTGGACCTCAGGGACCTGCTAGGGGTGTAGGAACTAAGAAGATCACCAATGTAAGATGGTGCTTGTCCATGTAAGGCCCTATAGACCAGAACCAGGATCTTGAAATGAACCCTGAAGTTGACTGGCAGCCAGTGAAGCTGGAGGAGAAGCGGGGTGATGTGGGTGTGTTTGGAGGACTTGGTCAGAAGCCGAGCACAGGCGTTCTGAACCACCTGTAGACGGTTCAGGGAGGTTCTGCTCAGACACGTGAAAAGAGAGTTACAGTAGTCTAAGCGTGAGGAGATGAAGGTGTGGATAACAGTCTCAAGTTCAGAGTGGGACAGAATGGGACTCAGCTTAGCAATGTTCCTGAGATGGAAGAAGGAAGAGCGAACAAGAGAACAAACATGAGAATCCAGGGTGAGAGCTGGGTCAAAGGTCACACCAAGATTCCTGTCAGAAGGTTTGGTGTGGGAAGCAAGCTGACCAAGAGAGTCTCTGACTTTGGGAACCAGCTTGTCTGGGGCACAGATGAGGATCTCAGTCCTATCTTCATTCAGCTGTAGAAAGCACCCAGTCATCCAGGTTTTGATAGAGTCTAAGCAGGTGTGTAACAGCTGCAGCTTGGACATCTCATGGGGCTTAAAGGAGATGTACAGTTGGAACAGGTGAGGGATGGCTCTAAACTAACTTTCTTAATTGTGATGTCACCATAAGGGTCATTTTAAACGGCTCTTAGAAGCAGATGACTCCTGACACAAAACGCTGAGTTCCATGTTGGAGTGTTTATAGAGGCAGTAGAGTCTCACATAGCGACACAAACGGATGCTAAAGTTGGTATTTGCACAAAATGTCCCTTTAAAAAAAGAGATTTACACAATCAATCATAATCTCAGCGATTTTCAGATATTCCTGAATTCTTTCCTTCACGTGCACATATTTGAATATTGTTGAAAGATTTATTCCACAGGACGACAGATGGATTTACAACTACAATCTCTGGAAGTGTTCAAGACCAACAATTTACAAGCTCCAAACCTTAAAGCGTCCAACATCAACCCATAAACAGGATCTCGTCACCCCCCCTCCCCAACCATGCTATTGATTTCATGCATTCCACTTCTTTTTGGAGCAGAATTGAAGACTTCAGATGGAAAAGCCTAGAGAGGACGCAGAGCTGGGGGTAGGAGGGGGATCTCACTAAATCCCTGCAGACCTTTTATCGTGTCTGCATCTGGGCGCCGAGCCTACAACATCAGGCGCGCATTTTTCAACTGGGCTTTTTTCCAGACGAGCACACCACTCAGCTGAACCCTAGCCAAGAGTAAAACAGAGCTCATTACTGAAAAATGTGCTCGCAGGCTCACATTTAAAATGTGTAATTCATGTTAAAATACGAACTAGGAGGAGGAGAGAGGAACTGAACCTCCAGCATCTGAGAGTGAAGCAGACTTGGCTGGTTTCAGTAGAGTTGGTGGAGGGTTGCACATGGAGCCCTCCA
>SSNQ01034580.1:398645-438314 GCA_006942095.1 Nothobranchius kuhntae | reverse complement strand
GAGAATAATTATGAATTTAACAATGATTACTGCCTGATGACATTTTCCCACATCTGCAAAGCTCACTGGAAGGACACAAACCGAGGACAATATTTTCCTGATATAGGGTTTATTACTCAAGTAAGGGTAAAAAAAAGTATCTGATTAGAAGGCTACTTGAGTACTGAGTATCATCTGATCTAATATTTGTAAAATGATGACATCAAACAGACATAAAATAAGAAGTTATGGGCAAATATTGGTATTTTATAGACTAAAGGAGAAAAATGTAAACAAATAAACAAAATAATTACAAAATAACACATTTTAGGCAAAATTTAGACACAAACTGAGGACAATATTTTCCTGATATACAGGGTTCCTGTAGTTGTCTGAAAATGTAACACGTTTAAAAAAATACCGCGATAATACAGAAAACCGTGATAATTTTGGTCACAATAACAGTGAGGTTAAATTTTCACACCGTGACGACCCAACACGGAAGTGAAATAAATTGCAGTTCCACACTCATCCACTGGGGGCTGGTGTCAGAAACGTGCAAATCCTCATTGACTCCCATGTTAAAAATACTAATTTTACAGCAGAAATAAACATGTTTACAGCCTGGTTCCAAAACATGTTTTAGGTTTAAATGATCTAGTTTACACTCAGACCCACGTGACCACAGAGCTAGCTCCGTGGAAAGGCCTCAGCCTGAGCCTCAGCCTTGCCTGAAAACTGTTCTACGATTTTCAGTCTCTCAACTTAGACCATTAGTTGTGCCGTTTGTGTGTTCTTTTTGGATATTATTTGTGCAATTGTTGGACAAAATGGCTTGCTGTGGCATTAATTGCACTAATAGAGCATCCAAAGAGTCTCCACTTCATTTTTCTGGTAAGTAAAATTATATTTATGTATTTTAGGTCACTGCTGCTCTTGCACTAGCTGAGCTTAGATTTTAACATGTACTGTTTAACCATGAAATTTAAACGTAATAGGGTAAAACCCAGTGCAATTAACATAATGCTGCATTTTAGAAAATGGGTTGAAATATAACATGTTGGTGGAGCTGGGTTCCGACTATCGGTATGGTCCCCTCCCCACAGCTTGGATCATCTCTGATCGCCGTGGCGCCTGTATGCTGCACGGCTGCCGGCTTGTGGAGCTCTTGGGAGACCTCTGTGTTCCACCCGGTTTTACCCAGCGGGCAGCCTGGCGTATCTGTGACTCAGAAGCTCCGGTGTTGTGCCCAGTTAACTCCGGTTGTAGCTAGGTAGCTACCTCCGTTAGCTTAGCTCCCACCTCCGTGTTAGCTTTGGGTTAGCTTGTAGCTACATCGCTTCACTTCGACGGGTGTCGTCATTTGATCCCAGCCTTACAGCCCCACCCTCAGCTCCTCCTCTTATCCCTTTTGTGGAATTGTCTGGGCTTGACGGAACCCGTGACACGGTCAAAATGGCGGTGGTAGCCACCTCCCATTTTGGCTTAAAAACGTATTACTGGAGCCTATGGAAACGCATTGTCCAGTATATATGTCGATGTTTCCCACTAGCATCGGCTCCACCCCGCCCGGATAGCCCCAGTTGGCCCCAGCCTGGTCCGGTTGATTCCCCACATCCTTGCTTAGGAATGCAATCAGAGATGTTCTCAGCTCCTAGGTAATAAGCATGATAATGAATTGTGCATGCCTTAAGCCCATGTGGACTGATTCTACCCACCAATCAGAGGCTTCCCTAGCCAACATGCTCTCTGTTCTTCTCTAAGCCCCAACATCAGCAGCCTTCCTGGGTTTTGAGCCAAGATGGATGACTCCATCGGTGCTAATTTTCAGCATGATGTAGATCTGAGTGACTTTTCTAATCAGAGCTTTTCACTGTCCTATTTTTGATCAGAAGCTAGTGCAAGAGATAGTGGTAGACTGAGGGGTGAGGTTATTCGCTGACACCCCCCTAAGCCCTTTTTACAAGACGCATCGTGCCGGCAAATCAGTGTAATGTTACCGCAACGATGTCCACCTGGATTAGCTGGCTTATTAGTCAGCAAATTCACACCTTCCATTAGGGGAAGCCTTAGCCTAGTGAACTAGACCTTTGCAAAGTTTGGTCTAGGAATGCTCCAATGGAACCTCAGCAGCTCCTACCAGGACTCTGGCTAGCCAATCACAGCTCTCTAGAGGGGGTTCAAACACATAAAGAGCTGTGATTGGTCCATAATGGTGGGCCAATCATAGAGCTCTATCTGCTTAGTGAACAAATCACAGAGCTTTATCCGCTTTGTGGGCCAATCAGGGCACTCTATATGCCTAGTGGGTGGGATGATGCAACAGAGTGAAACAAGAGTATGTCACATTCATTGTCCAGTGGAATGTGGAGATCATTTGAAAGACAACGGTAGAACACGCCCCACAACCGAGAGCCATCAATGGAGCGTTGCCAGACTAAATAATACATTTATTTAGTCTGGCTTGCCAGGCAGTAGAAGCTAACCAATAGTATTAGCAACTCCCCAACATGGCGGAACTTGTTCAGGCTTGTGTTATTTGCAGAGATAAAACCTAATAATAGTTAATAACTTCATAATTAACAATAATAGCAAAATAAGTGTAAATTTGAGAACATTTTCTTGTCACGTTTATCTTCCTATAAATCGCAAAGTTTGCGGTTAAAATGACAACTTTTAGACCCTGTTCTTTATAAATGACACGCACGCACACACACGCCTGCCTGCCCGCCCACGCATGCACACACACACTTCATGTCATTCTTTAAAAGAAACTCGTGCCTCTGAACCTGCTGGAGTTTAACATTTCCTGACTTTTAAAGGTTCACTAAAGTAGGTCAGAGCTCCTATATGACTTTTCTGAACAAACTTTTCCAGCCTTTTCATCATTTATGGAGAGATGTTTGAGAAAGCGAGCAGCAGAGATGTTTGGCAGCTGGATTTTACCACACGGGACATTTCTTGACCTACCTTGCCAATGAAATGATGACAGCTACCTGACCCCCAAAGTTGTCCCCAACACCTCCCCGCTCTAGTCCTCCCCCAGGCCCTCTGCTCTCCTCCAAATGGCTCTTCAGTTACAAACCACTTCTAATGTGGGTACAGGAGCTCCTGGAGAACAACCGTCGCACTGCCAGAGGGCTATTTAAATATTTACTGCCGGATAACATTTCCACCATGGCCTTAACCTGTGTATTGCTGCTAATGAGTTTATTTTACTAATACCTGTGAAGGTTTGTTTATACAGCTACAGAAATGAAGAGCGAGCATTTCCACTTTTCCTTTTATGACACATTAATTAGTGTGTAAAGTAAAGCTGGGAGGAAACACACCCTCAGACACACGCCAAGCCAAATGACTGTAGTGTTACACTTCATTACAGAAAAGCCCCATTACTCACTCCTGTACAAAGCTTGTATTTGCTGAGTGATGCATAATAAATACGACAGTAACAAGCTTTGGCGCCTGTGTTGAGGCTTTTCTATTCACCAGTCATGTGTTTGGCCTCGGCGTGCGTTAGAAGCCTTGAGCTGAACATGAAAAATCTTGTTCTGAAATTAGAGAAAGGAGGCAAGAGCAGAAGAGAATGCCTTTGGTCTCTTTAACAACTAATCTTCCTACTCATTGAGATGAGGAAATCTAATCTGAGGCTTTTTAATTTGTGGTCATTTACCAGCGGTGGAATCATCACACGCTGGATAATCTGGGTCCTTATGCGTCCTGAGTGTGTTTACAACACTGACTCTCAGCCGTCTGCGTGAGCGCTTTGATTTAAAGATTACCTCGGGCTTCGGAGTATCAAAGTCAGCTCCCTTTTCTCCACTAATCCTCGTTTCGTTCCCTGAGGCGAGGAAGCGCGGACGCTCTCTTACTCGCACATTACCTACAAAAACACTCGCTGTGGCGTGCCCACTTTCTCTGAGCTCTGTGTCCAGCCGTCAAGCTGTTTCGGCTGGGAGACACAAAGACAACGTGCTGGCTGTCAGGCTGCCTTTTCAGCAGCATCCACTCGCCATCGAGCCGCATCCCACTGGTTCCAGGCATGCAGCAGATTCCGTCTGTCTGCACACGCTCACACGCATTTACGTAAGAAAACATAATTTAGAAGAAAACCACGGCGTGACAAAAACAATTAACACTACTTACAAAAGGATTATATGTTCACAGATGAGAGGAATTAATCCTAATTTAGTTTGAAGTTTTAATACCCAGATTACTACGAGTTTCCTAATCTGATTGGTGTTCCTTTCATGCTGGCGTGGGGCGAGGTGCTTTCAAGTGACTCACCTGACTGTAAAATCTTAGTTGTGTCACGAATCGCTGAGGTGACCAAATCAAAGTGTCTGTAGAGCGGGTAGCACAACACCCTCCTTCCAAAGGACTCCAGGACCTCCTGCAGGGAGCTGTACGTCTACGGGACACACAACAGGAAGCGCAAAAATAGTTCAAAAAGAAATTCCAATAGGGAATAATGAGCACAAACTGCTGGGATTAGGGAAGCTGCATCTTATTAGTTTTATATAAATTATTCTACTGACTGAAAGAATCAATTATCCCGAACAATTAGTTTCCTTTCAAAAATGTAATTTAACTATTTTGTTTTAGATGAATTGTTAATAGTTCTGGGATTTGTTGTTTATGGGTCATGGTTATTTTAATTTTAATGTTATTCATTTAGGTGTTTACATTATCTACTATTATCTACTATTATGAGTATGTTCTCACAGTATCACTGTATGGCAGTCCCCCTGTCTTCAAAGGTCCAGACACGGCCAGCGGGCTGCCTATCGAGTACCACTGGCCTAGATTCTCGTCCAGAAATGTCCTCAAACATTTATTCAATGTGAAATGTGCCGGACAGACCACCCGTCTCACTCCACAGAGAGCTAGACTCCTTTAAGATCCTTATCATGCTTGTGCTACTGTGGTGAGACAACAAAATCCCCCATGGACACCTGCAGGTGTGTTCACCACCCTGAAGTTTTGCCAAACATTGGACTCAATGATCTGAGACTGAAGCAGACACATAACTCTGAATTTGGAGCTAGGATGCAGTGGACTAATAGAGTGAAGAAACACATCTGGTACTTAGCACCTGTGTGCTGGTTAAAAACAGATTCTCCACTTTGACTGGCAGTATAAGGCACTCTTGAAGGGTTTACTAATGAATAAACGATGTTAAATAAAAACTAGAGTCTGTCAGGCAAACAATTACCAAACCTCCATGCAGAGCATGAAGTGCCAGAAAGACCTACAAGTTTAGAGTAGACCTTCTTAACTCATTCACTGCCAACGATGACTAAAGTCTTCACTTTAGATCCAACCGTTCACTGCCAATGACGACTTAAGTCGTCATTTGCATTTTTTTTACTGTGTGGGCGTCGGAACGAGCCCCCGCACCGTGAGAACAAACATCTCAGCTCTAAAGTCATTCTTCATCCGCATACGTCACACGTCACGTGATCAGGAAGCAGAACATCCATGAGTTAGGAGATCGTTTTGGGCCGCTGCTGTAAAAAAAAAAGTGAGGCGCGAACCGGAAAAGCTTCTGCCGATCACAATTCAACAACAGATTATGAAAGAACGGATAACGCTCGAAATGCACGGATTCTTCCTGATGTGAGAGGTGAGTCTACTCTTTGTTTTGGTTGTTTTGGCGTCGACATCATCCTAGCGCGCAACGTTCTGTGACTCTTAAAAAAACAATAAAAACGGCGAGAAACGCTGGCAGCGAAGGACTTTAGCGATCAGGAAATGGCTGCCAGCGAATGAGTTAAGCTTGAACAAAGGCCACCCTGTGGTTTGATTGGTCATGATTGGATATGTAGTGAATCTACAAGAAAAAGGATTAGTCATTCCCATCATGTTTTGTATTCTTTTGGTTATTAACTTACGTAATTTTGCTAGTTTTTTTCTTTGTCTTTTCTCAGTTAAAGTTACAGCAAACCAGTTAAATCTTCATTGTACAGCATTCTAACTCACATCCACTATGGCAGGTTAAAATCGCATTAGTCACCACACACCGGTGAAATTCATCTCCACATTTGACCCATCCCCGTGGGGAGAGGTGAGCTGCAGCTATGGTCGCACTCAGGACCTATTTGGTGGTTTAACCCCCCAATTTAACCCCTTTGAAGCAGAGGTTCAAGCAGGGAGGCGTTGGGTCCCATTTTTAAAGTCTTTGGTTTGACCCGACCGGGATTAGAGCCTCAATCTCCCAGTCCCAGGGCGGACACTATGCCACTAGGCCACTGAGGAGGTTTACCAGACTGAGTCAAAAATCAATAAGAGTGCTTTTTAAAATGACTCCAAAACGAGTGAAATCTTGTGTCACTTAAGCCAGGCGTACACTGTGCCACTTTTCCAGTTGTTGCACTCAGCTCCTTCTCAAACTGTACGACCCGATGCTCGGATGTGACCTGACTGTTCACACTGTACATGCGATAGCAATGCGTCGGACCTAAAAAGTATGCAAAAAATCGTAGTTTGTACACAAAACGTCAGATATTAGAGTCCGAAAATCCAGAAAAAAGGAGGCTGCTGCCATTGATGTCTGTCGACTTTTAAACTTGCCGTAGTTCTAGGACACGCAGGGGCTTTATGGGCGTTGGAAGAGGAAGACGAATGTAATGAAATAAACCAAGGTTTGGGATTCGTTTTATTTGACAAAAATACAGCAAAATTAGCTCTTGCTATTGTGTGCAAAGAAAAGTGTAAAAACAAAGAGAGACAACGTTAGTGGACAAGAAAACAGCTGGGCAGCCATATTGGTAACAGTGTTAATTTTGTAGACTAAATAGTAATGTTTTTATTTTTTTGCAACAAATTAATTGTTGCAGACTAAAGCTAAAGGAAAACTAAAATTTATACTTCTATGAAGACTACAAAAGACAAATATTGATCAACGTTTTTGTTGACAAATAAAAAACGACAATGAATCCAATCAGAAAATGGAAAAGATGAGTGAATAGAAAAGATAAATTAATAAATAAAAATCAGCAAATACAACAGGCAGCACTAGACAAGAAAAGAACCAATCAGAGTCCAGAGCCGGCTGCTGTTTGAACGAGCTGCCGGTAACAGTTGAACACCTGAAAAGATAAAATGTTTACAGTTGGATGGAAAAGCCTTAGATGTGACACACAGTGGTGGTAGCATCAAATAGGGGTGGGTGAGGTGGGGAGTAGATTGCTGCTGCAACTCACTTGCATCCGAACCGAATTGACAGAGCGGCTTGTCTGGTTGTTTCATCATTTTTGTGGCACTGCTACGGTCAATATTATCAGCATGTGGTGTTCTGGTGGCTTTTTAGGAGGAAAAAACTTTCTGGCAGCCCAGAAAAAACACGCAGGCATACCACCTTGGTAGATTAGTGCAGGGAAACATTAATAAATGCCCCTGAAAACATTTCTTGCCTTTAGTTTATCTCCGTGCAATATTCGAGTAACACATTCTTGTTGTGATGGTATGATGTCATTAGAGCGGCAGCAGCAGCTCAGGAGGTAGAGCGGGTTGTACAGTAATTGGAAGGTTGTAGGATCGATCCTGGTTCCTGGCAGAGAATTCAGCTGTTGTGTCCTTGGGCAACACACTTAACCCTCCTTGCCTGCTGGTGGTGGTTCTAGGAATTGGTGGCGGCTGTGCTCAGAAGCCTCACCTCTGTCGGTGCGCCCCAGGGCAGCTGTCGCAACGTCGTAGTTCATCACCATTTATTAATGGTAAAATTTCAAACTGCCAGTGTTTATTTTGGTATTTTCCATTAATTATTGTTATAGAACAATTATAAAAATAGTTTTATTGATCCAAAGTCTGAAATATGAACTTTTCATATTTCTTTACATTTTCAAGTAGGTGTAGTTAACGTTTCCATTACAGAAGTTGAAAATTATTGCATCAGAAGAAAATTACATCTATTTGAGTCAACTAAAATAAGACTGTGTGAGTGGTTCTGGTACATTTGGGTTGCAGCGCGGCTCCAACAGTAAGATACCCTCACGATGGGCGAGGAAAAACATCAAACATGTTTGCTTTTTTCTGTTGACATCATGGCAGAGCCTGGAAGTAACAGAAAGGGAGTAATGTCTTATGAGGCTAAAGAAAGACCTAAGCCCAGCGTGAACAGTGGTGCAGCCTACACTAGTTTGAGGGAGCTGAACGAGGCTACAAAATTATGGACCTGGCTTAGTTGCAAGCAGACTTGTAACAATGTGGCTCTTTTAACTTTGTGGCTTATTTATTATCAATTGGCTCGTGTTAGTGTTAGCTTGTTTTTAGCGCTAGCTACATCAGGCTGCGGCAGAGTTGATTCAACAGTTAAAATTCCACTTTCAACCAGTAGGGGGGAGAAGCAGGAGCCCTTTAATGAAACAAACAAAAACTATGAACAAAACAAAGAAGTCCATCTACGACTGGAGCCAAACACCACTGATGTACACAGCTCTGACTGGTGTGTTGGTTTATTTCCATTTCTATGTATTAGAACTGTAAGCTTACTTCCTAAAATGGATGAGCCAACTAAGATTACTGACTAATTAAAATTGATCAATGTCACTGACTAAAACAACGATTTATGACATCTCTACCATGGGAAAATTTTAATGTTCTCTTCCTCCCCCTTAGGATTAATACTTGCTCTCATTGGTGTGACGGAGCTCTAATTACTCCTAAAAACTCTTCATTTATAGAGCTGCACAAAAAAATGAGGCTCACAGCTCTTTAACACCTCCGCAGCCCTGGCCTGTTAATTGCTGCCTCCCTTTAATCATTGCCATCACTCAGACGTTTTCCACTTTAATGGACACAGTCAGAAGAGAAGAAACAGACAATTTTCCTGCTTTGTTTTGTTTTTCTTGTGAAGGATGTGCCACAAGCTCACAAGTGTGTGTCACACGGATCATACTCTCCCCTGGGCTTGTTTAGCCCAAGCGTAAATAAGATCTGCAGCTGCACGCCGGGAGGGCTCACAGTAACACCAACCCAGTCAAACTGAGGACAAATAAACATGAAGTGTGTGTGTGTGTGTGTGTGTGTGTGTGTGTGTGTGTGTGTGTGTGTGCGTGCGTGCGTGCGTGTGTGTGGGGCGGAGAAAGGGGTATGTGAGGCAGCCATTGGGATCATGAAAAAAGTGGTAGTTGAGGAGAGGACCGAGCGAGGAAGCAGTGCTACTGTCACCAGTGACAGGCAGACAGACTGCCAGTCAAAGACAGAGGAATCTATTGTAGAGCTTATGGGGGAGGAGGAGGGGGGATTGTGCGAGGTGATANCCTGGCTCTGGTGTTAATCAAGTTAAATTATATCTCTTTGCAACAATTTTCACAAGAAAACAGAACAGTTAAAATCAGGACTTGTGTTGACCGGACAGTTCCCGTATTTGGCCGTTTATTTTGACGGAGAAAGAATAGAAAGAACTACCCCGACGCATGCAGACGAACTGACACTTTATTCGTTTCGCGCAGATGTAGCTAAATCACTTAAGAAATGATTCCCATCTGAGCTGGACACGGAGCTCAGCGCAGCTCGCTGTCAGCGCGTACGTACGGCGCACAGCGAGCTGAAGTTGTGGAGAGGGGCTTGGAGCACGTCGCAGAACCAGAGCGCAGGAAGATTTCTCCGACTGAAGCGAGACTTGTCACTTAGAAAATGTTCCCTGATTATGAAACTTTGGCTGAATAGCACTTGTTCCTGTCTCCAATGTGGCGACACATCCAGGAACTGAGGAGAATCCCAGAATCTCACGTCCTCGTCAGCTCAGAATGCGCCTTTATGATTACGCACAAGCGTGACGCGTCAACCCGGTCTCACAGTAAGACCGGGTTGGACCTGTTCAGGTTTACGCAGACAATCTTTACATTTAGAATTGGCATACAGATGTAAAATTAATGCAGTAAAATATAAAACTTTTAATTTAAATATCCATTCATTATTTTATAAGTACAGAGAGCCGCATCAGATGGATGGAAGAGCCGCATGCGGCTCCAGAGCCGCGGTTGCCGACCCCCAACATAGACATAGGGAGAGAATCTCATTATGTCACGTTGCTGCATCGATGCGGAATCGTGCACGGCTGAATCGCGATGCATCTTAGAATCGATCATTTTTCCCACCTCTACTAGGTAGGTGATAACTTCTCACGGGGACGCACAGTTAGTAACCTTTTTTAAAAGTAAAGCAACCGGAAAGCAGTACGTTCTTTATTCTGAAAATCTCGGTAGCTTCTCTCCATTTCCGCGTCCAATTTCCTGTCTTTCCTTCCCCAAAAATGTCGAACTTGACCCGTTTCAGAGGCGTCGCGCGTAGAAAATAGAACCGGCGCGTAAAGGCAGCGACATGCTGCTCCTGAGACGCGGCCGACTCGCGCTGCTGACGGCTGCTGACGGCTCCAGTGGAAAAGGTTCTGTTGACCACAGCGGTTCCTATCAGCAGCTATGACGTGCTGCTGCAGTAACGTGCTGCTGACGGCTCCCGTGGAAAGCCGGGGTAAGATACCCTCACGATGGGCGAGGAAAAACATCAAACATGTTTGCTTTTTTCTGTTGACATCATGGCAGAGCCTGGAAGTAACAGAAAGGGAGTAATGTCTTATGAGGCTTAAGAAAGACCTAAGCCCAGCGTGAACAGTGGTGCAGCCTACACTAGTTTGAGGGAGCTGAAGGAGGCTACAAAATTATGGACTGATTGTGACCTGGCTTTGTTGCAAGCAGACTTGTAACCATGTGGCTCTTTTAACTTTGTGGCTTATTTATTATCAATTGGCTCGTGTTAGTGTTAGCTTGTTTTTAGCGCTAGCTATATCAGGCTGCGGCAGAGTTGATTCAACAGTTAAAATTCCACTTTCAACCAGTAGGGGGGAGAAGCAGGAGCCCTTTAATGAAACAAACAAAAACTATGAACAAAACAAAGAAGTCCATCTACGACTGGAGCCAAACACCACTGATGTACACAGCTCTGACTGGTGTGTTGGTTTATTTCCATTTCTATGTATTAGAACTGTAAGCTTACTTCCTAAAATGGATGAGCCAACTAAGATTACTGACTAATTAAAATTGATCGATGTCACTGACTAAAACAACGATTTATGACATCTCTACCATGGGAGAATTTTAATGTTCTCTTCCTCCCCCTTAGGATTAATACTCGCTCTCATTGGTGTGACGGAGCTCTAATTACTCCTAAAAACTCTTCATTTATAGAGCTGCACAAAAAAATGAGGCTCACAGCTCTTTAACACCTCCGCAGCCCTGGCCTGTTAATTGCTGCCTCCCTTTAATCATTGCCATCACTCAGACGTTTTCCACTTTAATGGACACAGTCAGAAGAGAAGAAACAGACATTTTTCCTGCTTTGTTTTGTTTTTCTTGTGAAGGATGTGCCACAAGCTCACAAGTGTGTGTCACACGGATCATACTCTCCCCTGGGCTTGTTTAGCCCAAGCGTAAATAAGATCTGCAGCTGCACGCCGGGAGGGCTCACAGTAACACCAACCCAGTCAAACTGAGGACAAATAAACATGAAGTGTGTGTGTGTGTGTGTGTGTGTGTGCGTGCGTGCGTGCGTGTGTGTGTGTGTGTGGGGCGGAGAAAGGGGTATGTGAGGCAGCCACTGGGATCATGAAAAAAGTGGTAGTTGAGGAGAGGACCGAGCGAGGAAGCAGTGCTACTGTCACCAGTGACAGGCAGACAGACTGCCAGTCAAAGACGGAGGAATCTATTGTAGAGCTTATGGGGGAGGAGGAGGGGGGATTGTGCGAGGTGATACGCCGATGTGAGCTGACAGCTCTGCTGACTGCCTGACGAGCATTACGGAGGCTGTCATGCAGGTGAAAACTGCTCTTTCCTTCACTGTCACCAGAGCAGGAAAACTTCTACCTTTCAATCCACGGTTGAGTGTGAAAACTCCTCCAAACCATTAGATATGACATGGAGATCGGACCCACCCAACACCTATTCCAACATGCTCAAGAGAGTCCTGTTGTTGGTGAACACGCCTCTGCGACATTAATGAAGGATGAGCTGCATCGTTGGTCTTGGCAGAAGTGTGGGAACAGAAATGCAAGCGTGAGATGACAGCCCCCCCCCACCCCAGCAGCAGCAGCAACAGAAACAATGTTTTACAGATTCATATCAAGCATCAGCCTGTCTGTCCATAAACTTCATTAACCCACTGTTGTGTCCCTGTTGGGATCTGAGCTTGATTTATGTCTGCTCCGGGAACGCTGCAGCAGATGCACACCTCATGAAGTGTCCTGGTCTGTTTTTCCTCTGACACAGGAAGTCAATTTCACATCACTGCTAATTTAAAAGTTACACCTATTTATGGTCAAAATGACCAAAACACCAGGTCAAGTGATACAAAAGTAAGTGATGAGCCTAAACTGTCAACTGCTTCATGGAATACTTTACTGACTATATAGGGTAGTTGCTCAATATGATGTTTATAGCAGTTTTTGGCTGCAAACACAGAGCTGGTGTGCAAAAAAACATCTTTCAACAGGGAAAACCGGGAAAACACATCTTGACATGTCTGGTTGCTCACAGGTAAAACTGACTCGTGGAACTTGTTCATATGTGGATGCAAGATAAGAAATCTGAGTGTTGATGACATCCATGTTTGCACACATTACAATGATAAGGGGAGGCTCTATTTTAGTTACAACACCAACTGTGTGTGTGTGTGTGTGTGTGTGTGTGTGTGTGTGTGTGTGTGTGTGTGTGTGTGTGTGTGTGTGTGTGCGTGTGTGTGTGCGTGCACGCGCTTACACACCAAACAGGGTCTGAAAACTGCATGACTTTCCACACAATAAGTTATTCAATAAACATATCTGTAATTAAAACACATTGGTTTTAAGATTTTACATGGTGCATTATTTGTGTGACGCGCGACAACGCATCTGGTTTGAGTCAAACTAAAGGAAAACTCTGAACTGCGGCGAACCGGGGCAGAGGTGCACCTACAGAGCTGTCAGGATTTCCTTTAACAGGATACCTGACACAACACCAGCTCGTTCCTGCAGGAATTAGCCAACAGGCAGGCTGATATTTGTTTGATATGATCAACATTATTTCCTGCATAAAGGCCTTTTGGGTTAAAGTAAGAGCTTTCATTGTTTCCATCAGATTTCAATGATCTCAGTGATCACTATGGACATCTCATGTGCCTGCCTGCTTCAAGACATCCACCATAGTCCCAGTCCACAAGAAGCAAAGAATCAATGGAGTCAGTAGCCTCTTTTATGAGACACACCATGTCGGCAAATCGGCGTAATATTACCGCAATTGTATGTTTATAAACGCGCCACGCCGGCATGGCGTTGCGCGAATTTTGCGGCATTCGTTCCGCCTCACTTGGTAGTAATATTGCGGTAATGGTCTGTCGTATGCGTCCTGGCGCAGCAGAGGCAGATGTCATGATGACGTGGGGAGTTATTGCTGAGCTCCCGCTGGCATATTTATTGAAAATGAAAGTAAACACAGGCAATAAGGTTTGCTTTTGAACAAAATCAGCTGAGATAGCAAACTGGAGTGCCACAGCGCTCCACGAGCTGAAGCTCAGATCACCAGAGACTGCACAGGGACTGATGGGGACTGTCACCTTAGGAGCTGCTTGTTAAAAAACTTAACGACCACAGCTTCAATCGCAATAAAAAGCAAGTTTTGTCCAAGATAAACGGAAGTCTGCGGCAGCGCAGAGACCGCCCCCATACCCCCTTTATGCCGCCATCACCTAATCTTTTATAAAATTGCCACGATTGCGCCACATTACCGCCACGGTCTGATCTTATAAACGACCTTTATCCTCCCCAGGGAGCCGCGGCAAATCCCGTCTTGCAAACGCTCTGGTCCTGTGCAAACAGCTAGTGACTACAGACCTGAGGCTCTGACATCTGTGGTCAAAAAGTAATTTGAGTACCTGGTTCTCCCCCACCTCAAGACCATCACAGCCCCCCTCCTGGACCCCTACAGTTTGCCTACAGAGCCAACAGGTCTGTAGATGATGCCATCAACATGGCTCAGCACTTCATCCTGCAGCATCTGGACTCCCAGGGTACCTATGCTAGGATTCTGTTCATGGACTTCAGCTCTGCCTTCAACACAATCCTTCCAGATCTCCTCCAAGAAAAACTGTCCCAGATGAATGTGCCTGACCCCATCTGCAGGTGGATCACGAACTTCCTGACAGACAGGAAACAGCAAGTGAGGCTGGGGGAGAATGTCTCGGGCCTGCAGACCATCAGCACCGGTTTCCCACAGGGCTGTGTTCTCTCCCCTCTGCTCTTCTCCCTGTACACTAACGGCTGCACCTCCAACCATGAGTATGTCAAGCTTATCAAGTTTGCAGACAACACCCCCGTCATCGAACTCATGTTGGAGGAGGATGAGTCTGCCTACAGAATGGAGGACGAACAGCTGGTGTCCTGGTGCAGCCACAACAACCTGGTGCTAAACACACAGAAGACAGCGGAGGTTGTTGTGAACTTGAGGAAACGCACAGCCCCCCTCCCCGCATAATCCTGTCTGACACTCCCATCACGATGGCAAACTCATGTCGCTGGGCTTTGGAGAAGCTGCTGCGCAGTTCCGTATTCAGGAGTACTGAAGGCGGGGTAACATCGGTTATACGGACCTGATTTAGGTTTCAGGAGCTGACGTTGAACAGAGAAACATCCTCAGTAAATAATTCTGGAAACAGTAAACCCGTATCTGCGTTAACAGCTCGCTAACACTAACCCCTTAAATGCCGTATGTTGTTTTTTTTTAAACACATGATAAAAACACAGACTTCCAAACTTCTTGACATCTCCCGTGATTTAGTTTGAAGAGGTCAGAGCGCACCGCGGCTCTGACCTCTTAACAACCCCAGACCCGCTGGTCAGAGCGTCGCTCAAACAGGGGCAGAGAAAAAGAATAAACCTCCCACCATATGTAATATTGTTGCCAAATATATATATCACATGATATATATCATGTGAGATATATATATATATATATATATATATACATCACATGACTAAACAATTACACATCACTACCCCCTCACCCTCTGAAACACATACACAGATCAAAGCATGATGGAAAAAATATTGGTTGTTTATATTGGCCCAGTTTTACTTATCGGACCAATGCCGATATGTTGGAAAGTGACTAACCAATACTGATATCGATGCCGATACATCGTGCATCCCTAGAGAAAAAAAAACTACACTGTGAAAGAATTGCATAAAAAATAGAAATAATCATGCCAATCGTTTAATAATCGAATAAAAGGACCCTGAATTAAAATTGAATCACATCGTGAGGTGTCTAAGGTGGCACCCCCCTACCTGTTAGTCTTCATGTTTAATGATAAATGTTACTGGTTTCATGAGAATACATGCTACAAGATGTTCCATCCATCCCTCTATACCCCTACCACTTATCCAGAGTCGGGTCGCGAGGGCAACAGCCTAAGTCAAGAAGCCTAGACTTCCCTCTCCCCAGCCACTTGGGCTAGCTCTTCTAGAGGGAACACAAAGGCGTTCCCTGGCCAGGCTTAAGACGTCATCCCTCCAATGTGCCCTGGGTCCCCCCGTTAGGTCTCGAACTGGTTGGACATGCCCGGAAAACCTCCCCGGGGAGGCGTCAAGGAGGCATCCTAATCAGATGCACGAGCCACCTCAACGTGGAGGAGCAGCAGATCTACTACGAACCCCTCCTGGATGACTGAGCTTCTCACTCCATCTTTAAGGGAGAGTCCAGACACCCTACGGAGAAAACTCCTTTAGGCTGCTTGTACCCGCAATCTCGTTCTTTCAGTCAGCACCTCATGACCATAGGTGAGGGTAGGAATGTATATTGACCGGTAAATTGAGAGCTCTTCACCATGACAGACCAGACAATGCCCACATCACTGCAGACGCAGCACTAATCCCCCTATCGATCTTGCACTCCAGCTTTCCCTCACTCGTAAGCAAGGCCCCAGAGAAACCTGCCACTGCTGAATGCTATATGCTACTGGATGTTAGAAAACTCAATTATCAGTTTAAGATGTTTCACATATAAAACACATCGTAATTTCTTTGTTTTGTCCCACTCATTCAGACCAAACAACACACACAAGTCTACACTCTAGTTGACAGTCTTTTTACTAAAATAACTGATTGTGAATCTTTTTGAATATAGAACTGATTCTGAATTAAATTGAATCGCGAGTTGCTGTACGATTCACACCCCTAGTTAACAACCCAAATAAAACCGCTCATCACCAACACACCTGACCAAAATCGGAAGACCAATGAAAATACGGAGTATTTGGATCATAATCTAGTAGGGCTGCACGATATTAGGAAAACCTGTGATATTCGATAACAATCATTAATATTGCGATGACGATATTACTTGCGATAAATGAAAACTTAACTCAGGAACAAAAATAATCAAAAACAAAAATAAAAAAATCATAAAAGTGAGAAAAGCAAACAATGTGATGAAAGGGAAAAAGAAAACAAGAAAAGGCAATCAGTGGATCCCGGGAAAAGGAGAATCAGCGTAAAGAGCAGAACAAAGCTAACTCAGGTGTTTGCTAACCATCAAAATGAAGTTCCGTCCGCCTCGGGGGCGGGCATCTAACCTATGAGAACCCACCCGATTGGCCAAATGGGTGAAGAGCTCTATTTGATTAGTTAAAAAAACATCATGCTACTGTTTGATTGACAGAATGCATTAAGAGTAGCAAACATTTGAGCTGACCATTCATTGCGATATTTATCTGTTCTTTGCGATATGCATATTGTGCATGCTGATATTGCGATAACGATATATTTACGATATATTGTGCAGCCCTATAACCTAAATATAAATCTGTGGGATCAGCTCAATAGCCCACAGCCTTAAAAAGTCAAAATCACCCAATAATGATCCTCTGATGTCAAAGACAAAAAGGCTTCAATTTCTTAAATGTGGCCGCATCACTACACTACACAAACAAGGCCTCTTGCTTCATCGCCATGGCTGGATACAGAAAGTCAGCCATTTTTAACCTCTTACAATATCCCGAGAAGTTTTGGAACAACAAAAAGGAGGAGCCTTGAAAGGAATTTCAGTTCCACTGAGCTGGAGGATTGAGCGGACTGCTTGTGAAGATGCAGAAACTCACTTAACAAGACCTGGACTATCGCTTTAAAATGGAAGAAATAGCAAATCCAACTAAATTAAACACCTTGAACTTTTAATACTTACAAAAAATAACCTGTCCATTTTTAGAGAAAAACATCTGCACATAAATGTGCACATTTACTACAAAACTCCACAAATACATTAGACTGTCTGCTTTTGCTCTTAGATCAGCTGTAAAACAACAGACTCACCTCCAGCCAGCACAAGGTCCCACTGAGTTTTCTGATAGTCCACGGTGACTCAACCTGCAGGAAGAGCAACATGGTGAGAGAATAACAGCAAGCAGGAAATACAAGAGCATGCAGTACATGAAGCATAGTATATACGGAAGTAAGAAAATATTGATAAGGCAATATATCATGATATTTTTTCCCAGCAATATTATATCGACATTCAAAAGCTGTGTAAGTAATTTTTGGAAGAATTTACATGCAAACATTTGTGTGTTTTCTTTTCTTTTGGTGCAATTCAAACATCGACCGCTAGTTAGCAGCAGTGTGGAAATGGTTTTGTTTCCACCACTGAAAAGTAAATCCCTCTATAATGGTTCAGATACCTCATGTTAAACATGTTATGTATCAGTTTGGACTGTTTATTGAAGTTTCCTACAATAATTTCAGTCTAAAATATCGCTAATAACGTCTAACTGAATGTATCACAATATATCGTGATACATTGTATTGTCTCCCCTGCATCGTGATACGTATCGTATCGCCAGAATTTCACCAATACACATCTCTAATAGTAGATGTGTTCTGGCATCTATTAAAATGTCTCAAATAAGAAATAAAATGTTCATTAATGGTGACATTTGGTTTCATATCCCTAGTTGATGTTATTATTTTGTTGTCCCCCATGCTACGTAGTGAGTCTGACAGTAAACGCACATCACTTTCCTACAGCTATCTCAGCCCAGTGACATAAAGAGGCCTGGACTGAACGCTGGAATCTGCTGGTAATCTCTGAGGGCTTTGAACAAAATGGAAAGGGGCGTTTAAAGGATGTGAGGATAGAGCGCTTTGTCATCCAAGACTAAGCACTGCCTCTTCACACATAAATCCTCACACTCACATTGTGCTCCCCCTCTGTAGAGCGCACTTCATAGGAGTAAGCCAGCAGGATGTCCACGAGGCCGAGCCACGCTTGGGAACGAGACGGCTTGTCCAGCAGGAAGGAGCGGTTTGGGAATTTTCTCAGCTGCTCTTTTTCTTCCTCTGAGAATGACACAGCTGGTGGAAAAAAGGGTGAAGCTTTTAGGTAAAGTTCCAGTTTTAAAGGGTGTACGAAACCACTCACACCACCCAAATATTACTTATTTGCTCTCAGCTACAAGTTGAAAACATCCAGCAACAAGTTTTGATCTCCAACACAAACAGAAGCAACATCTACTAAGATAATTCAGGACTTAACAGCTCAATGAAAGCAGCCTGAGTGCTTTAAGTCTATAAGACCATGGATAAACATGGTATGTACACTGGATAAATATGAGACATGTCATTTTGGCACATTGACATTTAGTTTCCACCGACAAAAGGAAGCTTTTGGTAAACCGTGATATGTAGATCATCATGGGGGTTAAATATTTTCATGTCTTGATCTGAGGACTTTTATAGACCTGCACAACACTGAGATGGGCTACAGTACAGTGCCATCATGCCTGCTGGTGGTGGTTGGAGGGACCAGTGGCGCAAGTGTTCGGCAGGCTTTGCCTCCGTCAGTGTGCCCCAGTGTGAATGTGTGTGTATGAGTGAATGACTAATTGTGTTGTGAAGCTCCTTGGGGGGTTTTAGAACCCTGAAAAGGCACTATACAAGTAAAGACCATTAACCACCAACCACAGAATGAACACAGCTGCTTGTCATTGTAACGTCCAGCAATGGTCAGTTTTCACCTACAGATTGACCTACATGCCACCAGTCATCTACAGACATAAATTCCATTCTCTAAAGTGGATTTTACATCCTAGCTTCCTACAAACCCGGAAGGATACTGCAGCCTTGTTGACATTTCAGGAGGAACAAGATGTCTGGCTGTGTTCCCAAACAAAGCCTTCTTTTGATAACACTGCAGGATTGCTCACTCTCTGAATAAAGTGACTATTTCCAGCTCATATGGGATAATCAATCGTGAAATGGAATGAACAAATGCTGTATGGATAACAATAATAATGTTTTGATTAATCTGTGCTTAAATTAATAAGGTTGATTATGAATGTCAATTAATTTTATGAAATTGAATGACCTGAAGACAGAGATTTTAGTTTTTGGCAGTGGAGACCTGTTAAAGGGTGCGGTGAGGCCACTTGGTTCCCTTTGAGATTTTGTAAAGCCTTATGTGAAAAACCTGGGTGTTTTTATGGATGGTTCGTTTAAATTGGACAGACAGATAAGTGCAGTGGTCCAGTCTGGTTTTTATCACTTGAGGCAACTTGCAAAGGTTAAGTGCTATTTGCCGGAAACTGTCTTTGAACATGTTATTCATCTCTTTGTCTCCTGTCGACTAGATTACTGCAATTCCCTGTAATATGGATTAGGTCATTCCTCCTTAAACCGCTTGCAACTGGTTCAAAATGCAGCAGCCCGCCTTTTAACAGGTACAAGGAAGCATGATCACATCTCTCCAGAGCTTGCTTCCCTTCACTGGCTGACAGTGCATTACAGGATTCAGTTCATATTGTTGCTTTTTGTTTATAAATCACTTTATGGTCTGGCCCCTCCTTATATAGATGATTTATTGTCACCCTACATTCCTGCCAGGAATTTGCGGTCGGGCTCAAAAGTTTTTATTATTAGTTCCAAAGGCTCGCCTAAAGACGAGAGGAGATGGGGCTTTTTCTGTGGCCGATCCTACACTCTGGAACAGTCTTCCTCTGCAGATCAGGACCTCACAAAGTCTGGATGTCTTTAAGTCCTTGCTTAAAACTCATTTATTCAACCTGGCTTTTATGTAGGATGATTTTATTTTGTCATTGTCATTCTTTTGTCATTTTTATTGATTTTATAATTGTGTGACGTAATGCTGTTTTTATCCTAACTTGCTGATTTTTATGGTTTTATGGTTTTTAGTTATACCTGTTCGCAATTTTATCTGCTGTGTTGTACAGCACTTTGGGTTGCGGAAGCAATAATAAGTGTGCTTTAGAAATAAATGTGACCTTGACCTTGATTAATCTGTGCTTGAATTAATGAAGTTTGAAATGACAAGTGAATTATTATCTAGGCCCTGTCCACACGTAGCCGGGGATCTGCCAAAACGTTGATATTTTTCTACGTTTTGGCCTGTCATCCACACGAAAACGGAGTTTTTTCACACGAAAACGGATCTTTTTAAAAACTCCGGCCAAAGTGAAGATCTGCGTTTTCTCCGTTTTGGGTGTCTGCGTGTGGACAGACAAAACCGGAGTTTTAAGGTCCGCAACGTCACTTTCCGCGACAAAAAATGCTGACATCACGTGTGTGGCCTGTGTTTACACTAGCTGACAGCATGGATGCCCTCAGAGCTGCGCTCGCTTTATCAATTGTCCAAGCGCTTTTTGCTTGTTTGTTTTTGCAAGCGGAATTACTGCTCCTTGCGGAAGACCACAGACGAAGGACGAGGTTAAGAACGGCTATTGCCTGGCACCTGGCTTCTGCAAGTACTGCCGCCTACAGGTCTGGCATGTCCTTAACAACGTATTTATCCGGGTACGTGTGGACAGAGTTTTTTTTTTTTTAACGGTGGTGTGGATGCAAGTTTTTGGAGGGGCGGATATTCGTTTTAAAAAAAACCCGGCTACGTGTGGACTAGGCCTCAGACACAAGGCTCATTAGAGATAAATTAGTTAAGAGAAATGTCATGACACATACATATTTTCTTAGCCACAAATCAGAACTTCCTGTATCTGAAAGAAGGAGTGATGTTCTGAGGTTTGCTTGTTAACGCCCCTTAACATGGCACGTCCCGGTTGGCCAAGAAATCATAATATGAGAATATTAAAACAGAGCTCACTTGACGGTGAGTCAGTTCTAGAGAAAGCTACGGACAGGCCATCCAGAGTGAACCCTCTTTAACCCAGAGCACTTTTGACATGCTGTCAAAAACCCTGCTACACGCTGAAGCTGACACAGCAAACGGTTCCTGCAGAACAGAGCTCATACAGTTCCAACTCCTTAGGCGTCCTTCTAGGCGCAAACAATTTCATCTATCTGTTGTGACTCAGAAACATCTCTGGACTGGAGAGTCGGTGCTGCGGTTAATCTACCAAACCTCGGTGCTCAGCGGTCATCCGACCTCCCTGACCTCCTGATCCGCGAAGAGGGTCTCCAAAGAAAGGGTGAGGTAGACACACAGATTGTGTCTGATGCTGGTTTTAATAAGAACCAACTTCATAGCTTAATGCAAACCAAATTCCTTTTCACACCCAGAACTCAGTTCTTCTAGATACAAGGTTCTGATGTACACACACCAATAAATCACCACACATCACATCCCATCCACTTAGATTCATCCATCCCAGTCGTCTTAGTTAACTTGTCTTGTTTTTAATTTGTTTAGAAAATAAATTTCTTATCTTTTATAAACCTGACTCTGTCTGAATTGAGACGAAGTGTGTTTGATCCCTGAAAAAGCAAAGAATCCTAGACTCTTCTGATTAAACATACAAAGACCAAGCAGGTTGATATTCTATATTTATATAGAATATCACAGCTTATTGGTCATAACTAACAGTAGCATATTAAGCTTAAAAGCAACAACATTTACCCTCTACACCATTATGCATCTTCATCGTGTAGTTTCCAAACTTGAGCTGTGGCCCTGAATATTTAGTTCCAGCAGGTACAGCAATGTGAGAACAGCCTGAAGCATTTGCTCCTGACCTTTTATGGAGTTCATACAGCAGCGACTATAAGGAGACCATCAAATCCATCAGAGCCTGAATACTCCACAGCATTTATGCCGTGTGTGCTGAATGTCGTTCTCCAGCTGAGAATCTCCACGTGTGAACAGCCGTGTTAAAATCCAGACCAAACTATTCACACAATCTAAAGAAAACTCAGGTGTTCATGAGCAAAGCCGGCTTTTGTTTGACCGCAGAGTGACAGGGTGAACAACTGAAAGTATGAAGTCAGATGTATGAAAGATAAGAAACTCATTAAATATTTTCATTTTGATTGTTTTCATAACACATTGTTGCTAGGGTGTCAGAAAAATAAGAGGAGGTGCAAATCATTTTCACAGATAAACAGTTGACGAGAGCATAAATTAGATTTTCAGTAAGCTCAGAGTGTGTGTTGAGAATAACATTTAGCTATAAACATGTAAACGTTTAGCTCAGTACAAGAAACGTTCACTGAGGTGAAACTATATTTGTGTCTTGTCAATAGCTGTGGCAGCCATGTTGGATCGGGTTGACTGGACGTTCAGCTACAATGACACAAACTTAAGCTCAACTTAACTCATATTTTTAATACAATTGAAGTGGTCTCTAGTAGGAATCAATGCCTTGTAAGTCACATCGACTGTTTGATCTGCAACTCAGTTTTATCTCCACAAATAACACAAGCCTGGAGGAGTTCTGCCGTGTGGTGGAGTTGCTAACGCTAAGCTTCGATTAGTCAAGACTTGCTCCGCCCTCTCCTGGACGCTAAATGAACAACAACCTTCCCTGTTGCGAGCTAAGACGGGCGAGTTTATTATGATGTGCAATGGTCAGGCTTTTCTAATCCGAGCGTTTCCGTGTCTTTTTTCTATCGGCGACTAATGCAGGAAATAGGGGCAGAAGACTATTTTCCCATTTAGCCTGCATGTGAAAATCAGAGTGACCGGTCACATTTCAATAAAATGGCAAGTAAAACAGTGTTTCCCAGTGAACTTGCTCTGCAACGGTTTCCATTTAAAAGAAACATCTGCTTAATGGGGATCCGTGGTAAACCTCCTGAGCGACACAGACTTCAGTCCCATTTAAACAATCTGCATCGTTTAACACTGGATGGCTGCAGCAACCAACTCTGTTTGCTATTCCACCTCAGCACCTCATGAAACAGCTGAAAGCAATTTCTTTCCCTGCAGAAGAAAAAAAAAGCTCTGCTTTAAACTCCTGATGGTGTGCACCGACAGAAACGGAAACACACACAATCATACACACACTCAGTATCTCTGGGTGCACTGCAAAGGAGATTCCTGCTACATTACGTCAGCTCTCTGCAGACACTACCTGAACCCCTCGTCAGCGCGGCTGCAGAGGGAGAGCACAGCCAAGCGGACACAAAATCCTGCGAGCACACTCCTCTACACACAGGAGCCGAGAGACGGACTAGAGATGTATGAAATAGGAGCGATGTGTAGATTTGAGTTACTTACACAAGATATTGAAGCACATCACATTTTCCATTCATACAAATTCCATGATGCACGGGTGGTTGAAGTTATACAAGCACTTTATATGATTATATACAGTAACTGGCCATTTTATTAGGTACACCACTTTAGTGTTAAACTGGACTTGCTTAACCTTCGGAACTGCCTTTATTCTTCATCGATTCGACAAGAAGTCAGAAGCATCCCTCAGAAGTTATGGTCCACAAAAACATGACATCATCACACATCTCCATCCATGATGAGAATCTCCCATTCCACCACATCCCAAAGGTTCTGGACTAGAGTGAGATCTGGTGACTGCGGAGGTCGTTGCAGTCCAGTGAACTCGTGTTCCTAAAACCAGTTAGAGACGCTCTCAGCTTTTCGACATGGTGCATGATTCTGCTGGAGGCAGCCATCAGAAGATGTGTACATGTGGTCAGAAAGAAAACAATCTTTAATATAGCGCCTCTCCAGATAAAAATCGCAAGGTGCTTCACAAAAGCAAAAACAAAAACATTTAAGTGTAACAAGATTTCTAAAACAATTTAAAACATGTTTAATGGGAGAAAAGAATAAACATGTAAGGAAAGGGAGAGGGAAAATGAATAGAACAGAGGGAAATCAATGGATCCCAGGAAAGGCGGAATGAGAACAGAATAAGGAGAGAGTGGTGATGATGGTCACACAAAAGACAGCTGGACTCTGGAGACCACTGAGTCCACTGATCTCAGGCTCACGGGGAGATACTTCCAGAGTCTGGGGGCCACAGACGGGCAGGGTCAGCAGGGTGGTTAAACCAGGCTCAGGTGGTTTTAAGGAGTCTAAGTGTGAGAAGAACAGTGTGAGAAGAACATCACACAACAAAACTTCCTGCTAAATCGGGATGCGGAAATATGTTCCGCTACCTCTGCAGAGCTGATATCACCCACCACCATGGTCCTTCACCTCTATCATAGAGCTTAGCTTGTCTATTCTACTGGGCATTAGCACAAAGCTTTTGAAAGCTTGCTGATTGGAAATTAATTTCTGACCTAATTCCTCCAGTTGGATCTGCAGCCTGGCTCTTCACCGCTCTCTACAGGCCCAGACGGCCGAACGACACGGAGCAAATATGCTTCAAAATACTGCTGGGGCCTGGAAAGAGCTCCCAAAATATCAGCAAAGCCAAAGGTCGGAATATGAGCTCATTCAGTAAGCACACTCTGTGATCGTGCCAATTACCCAATCAATCAAAGAAACACATAATGAACAGTCTGCTCAAACTGAAAACCTGAATTCAACAGATGGCTATCTAGGCTGGTCAAAGATCCAATTTCCTTACTCCCTCACAGCAGAAAGCAGCAAATCCAAAGAGGCTGAGCTGTCAGGTGCTTTTAGGCTGGACCACGGCATGAATACGGGCCCCCAGAGGACAGCTGTGCCCTGTCAGTGGGCTGGCCCTGACAGGAGAGCACAAAGGAGCTGCTTTCTACTTCATTAGCACTTGTGTCCACATCCATCTGTCAGGTGACATATATCAGACTCTCAGACGTGAAGAAGGATGGAGGAGTCTAGAAACAGTCTGTCTCAATTTGAAATATATGACTAACTGTTAAAATCACGAGGAGGCTTTCCAGATTTGACAGCAAGCTGCTTAAATCTTTAAACTGACGCCATTCTTCAGCAGAGGGTAATGCAATTCCAGCTGTCAATCAAGCCATTAAATTTAATTTGGATCATTTATCTTAGTCTGGACTCCTGACTGAGCAACTCCGTCTCAGAATTTAAAGTGAAGTCGGAGAGTCTGAACAGATTTGATGAACTGTGATGTTGGTCTGAAGCCACGACTGATCTCTGGTCATCAATGATACAGTCTTCCTGCTGGTAAAAACAATCAGTCTCGTATAAATCCTCTCCTAATCACACTGCACACTGGTTGGCGTGGCAATTGTTACACCAAGTGGACATGCTGGAATCTGCAGGTTAAGAGAGCCGGATGGTACAATTAAACAGTCAAACTGAGCAAAAGTTCACCAGTTATCACTTTAATGAAAGAGACTGCTTAAAAAAACCGAGCTGAAAGCCTCCAGCAACCACATCCACATTAATGAGTCACTGATTTGAAATGAAAAGGAACTGACTGAGAAAAGAAAAGATTACTTTCTAGAAAATGAAGATAGCAAAATGCACAAATCACATTACAACCCGGCACTCCAAATGTGGCTGTTTAAAATGCCCAAGAGGCAGTAGAGAGATGTAGCGATTAGGAAAGGTCCAAGTTCAATCCCTCCTAATGGCAAGTGTCTTTTCTATTAAAAAGCCCCAAGGCACTTTAACAAGGAACGCAGCTTAGTGACAAATGAGCCGATGTCTCAATCCTCTAGAGGAGGCCGGTGAAGACTCGTCTTTTGGGCATTAACATATTGTCGACCATGACAGTTTCTGGTAGACACAAAAGCCTGCTGTTATCAGATTTCTGCATACAAAGGATTTCAATTCACAGCTGTGTTTAAGTAGATTTAACACAGAACTACTGTGGAAAAAGGTAAGTGTGATTACTATCACTAAAGCCCCTTCAGACAGGCCATGAAAAACGGAAATGTTCCGGACTCTGTCCGTAAGACCTTTGTGTCTGAATACAAACATCCGGATAACGTGTTCCGGAATTTAACCGGACGAAGCCCCTAGTAACAGGTCCGGACTTGTTACGGACAGGGTGGCTGCTTCAGACTGGTGAGGTAGAGTTCCGGACAAGGGGGAGGGGGAGGGGACCGGGGGGACACTGTGCGCGCCTATATAGCTCGCTCCTGTAGCATGCGGCGAACCACGGCAGCTCGCCTCCTACGGTACCGCCTAGACGCGCGACGGAGCGCTTCACACCGCTTCAGTGATTCCTTTAACCATTGAGCTTCATCATCCAGGTCTCTTATGCGTCTTCGTGTGCGCAGAATTATGCTTAAGCGCCTCGTGATTTTTATTTTGAGAGGCGCTATAGAAATTATATTTTCTTCTTCTTCTTCTTCTTCTTAACATAAATTCACACAAACATCTCTTTACATCTCTATGGATTGAGAAGATGACCTTCAAACTCAGCTGTCCATATGAACATGCCAAAATATTTTTGGAGGAATGTTTTACGGTTCAACAAAACAAAGTGATGGTAGTAGTACCTAAGTGATGATTCCAGATCTAGGAACACCATACCAAATGCTGTGGTATCGGCTCACAAAATGGATGAAAATATGAAGGAGAATTACCTCCAAATTCTTCAACTTCACCTGAAATGATCAGCTACATAAGTGAAACCTCCAATGGGAACTGGTTTCTGATTGAATAAAAAGAGGCTTACCTTAAAGAGCAAGTCAACACCCTACCAGAGTCTTACCCCAGCCACATTTTCTGTTTGAAAATTGTGCCAAAAGGAGGTGTCGCCCGGCGGACCGAGAGAGCGGCCCTGCAGCAGTAACTGACAGCATTCCTCCAACCCCGGCACTCTCGGAAACGACCTGTTAATAAGCCCATACACGAGTGCGTCGGAGGAGCAGATAGAGAAACAGCAGCACAATGAAAGATTCCCGTCTATCTTCTTCACTAGAAGACGGGCAGGAGGATGTTTTTTAACGAGGCGAGCAGTTCTGAGCTGTATCATTTTGTATCGGCTCTTGAACGGTTGAGACAGCTGGAGGACAGCCGAGACTCGACTGCAGTACAGTTCAGTGCAGCTACCCAATACTAGACTTGGGCGGTATCCACATTCTAATACCATCCAACTTCCTCCACAATTTACCACGGTGTACGGAATTACCAGGACTTATTTAAAGTAAGCCTCATGTGGAATTACCAAACTGTTGGCTTGGACCGTTCCCGTTCAGAAACTGAATAACAAACACTATTACTAAAACAATAATTACATAACATTAACAACTTTTAAAAAATGCAGCTTATAAAAATATTTCTTTGTCTGAATAACTCACATGTTTACCTTTTCTGGCTTCGACATAGAAAGTTGTAGGCCAACTGCTTTGCCTCAGTGCAGAAAACCTGCTTCGATGAGCGGAATTAAAATGTGGATACCGCCCAAGCCTACGAGCTGCCATTTTTCTCCCCGTCTTCTCCGCGCTGTCACATGACATCACGTTCATAAACTTTACGGAACATCTCTAAAAGTTGGACAAAACATTTTAAACTATTTAAGTAAAACTGAAAATTCAACCACACATCTGTTTTATACATTAAATGACTTTTATTCATCCTTTTCATTTTTTTTATTTATTTATTTTTTAAACCTTGTCCATGTGCACTGCTTTTTTCATGACTGTATTGGAACTGACACAGTAGCTATTTGTTAACACCAGATGTATACAGTATCACCGTAATACCGCCCAAGCCTACGTAATACAGTACCGGAAACATCACTGGGCCAATAACGACGGCCGATTCATATTCAATGTAGAGCAGAGCTTTAACCTAAAGAGGGCGCAATAATGGTGTTTTTTTTTAACCAAATTGTTGATGCAGTAAAATGACAAAATAATGACTAAGCATGTCTACTGTACTGTTAGACACTCATTCAAACAGTTTATTAGCAAAGCAAATTTTGATTTAGGGGCAACTTGCTCTTTAAACTCCTGAAATTACCTTACACCAAACCCTTTTTAATTCTGCGGAAAACCGGTGGACTGTGATTGAAAGCCAACACTGTACCAAGAAACCTATCAGGTCAAATGAGCACAACCGAATCTTCCAAGAACGGTGTTTCAGTCTTAGTCAGAAGCTTGCTGGTGCATACAAAAACATCCATTAAAAGGACAATTAACCATTGGGGGTGTGGGTTTCTTTTTGATCCTGCATTTACAACTTCACAGACAGTAAACGCAAAGTTATAGACTCAGTCCTTGCTGTTAAAATTCATTGATGCTTTGTAATCATTTCACCCTAAATAAATACATTTTGACCTTCATGCTTGGTATGAGTGTATGCACACAACTGACCTAAAGTATTACTTGGATTATTAACTTTAATTACTTCCCATAACTGCACGTCAAAGAAATACTGGCTTTTTAAACGTTACAACATTGCCTTAGATGCATTACTGGGGCTGAATCCCTTTAGATTTTTTTTCTATACCAATACTTTGATGATTCCTGGCATCTGTACGTGAATGACAATTTGTTCAGTACCTATATTTTTATCTCTAATGTTAACAGAAAAAAGTGCCTAGTTTTTGTTTGTTTGTTTGTTTGTTTATTAAACTGAGCAAAAAAAAAAAAACAATTCAGCACAGAATGTAAAATATCTACTATTTCTACTACTACTATCTACTAACTGTGAACCACTACATCCTTCTTGTTGGCTTATAAACTGGGTGGGACTACCAGAGACACAGTTGGTTCTAATCAGAACTCAAAGACACATTATGTTGTCTCTACTGGTGATCACAAATCAACGCAGGTCATCATGACATGCAGGGTCACCATATGTTTAATTCTTGGGCCACTGCTCTGCAATCACTACCTGCTGCCCCTTGGTCAGGTCATACACAGTAACAACATTACCTATCATAGTTGTGCAGATGACACCCAGATCAACCTAGCTCTATCACTTAGTGACTGTGGTCCCCTAGACTCACCCTGTCGGTGTTTGGAACAAATTAATGACTGGATGCAATCAAACTTCCTTCAGGTAAACAAAGACAAGACAGAAGTTATTATCTTTGGAAAAAAGAAGGTTAGGATGGAGGTTATTGCTCAACTTGGCTCCAGAGGAAAACAGACAAAGACCCAGGTTAGAAATCTTGATTCAGACCTGAGCTTCACTGGTTACATTAAGGCTATAACTAGATCAGCTTTTTATCATCTTCGTCACACAACAGGCAAGACTCAGGGGTCTCATGTCCAGACAAGACCTAGAGAAACTCATTCGTGCGTTCATCTACAGCAGGCTGGACTATTGCAATGGTTATTTGACTGGTCTTCCCAAAAAAGCTGAGAAGCAACTACAGCTTATGCAATAATGCTGCTGCTAGAGTCTTAACAAGAACTAAGAGAACCGAGCACATCACTCCTGTTCTTAAATCTCTACACTGATTACCAGCAAATTACAGAATCCATTTCAATGTGCTACTACTAGTTTATAAATCACTCAGTGGCATGGGGCCAGAATACATGTTGGATCTCTTGGCATTATATACATTCAGCAGGGCTCGGAGATCCTTAAGCCGGGCGTACACTGTGCGACTTTTTCACTTTTTGAGCCGATTTTCCAGTCGTGCGAGAATCCACGACATCGGGGCGAGTTTTGCGCCGAGCGGTCGTGTAGTGTACAGGGGGTTACGAGAGGCGATTAACACCACGTGACCAGCTGCCGATCAGCAGTCGTGAGCTCGCACGGACTTCTGGAGTGTTTGATATTTTGCTCGTCCCTCGTGAGGGTATCGCACTGTTGAAGCGGCGCTGCAAGCATTTGCGACCCAAAAAGTATCAGAACCGCTCACGGCGCATGCGCAATCCTGCATCAACACCGCTCACCCTCTATTTCCCTAATAACACATGTTGTTTGTTTTAATTTCTACACGTTTTTTTACTCACAAAGATTGTCAAGAAAGCGTGTTTGTCGTGTTCATGTCAAATTAAACTGATCACAAAACACAGATTTACTTTCTTTATTTCGTTTTCCTCATCCAACCCCCATAAACCCCTGTGTGTCCTCCTGCAGCACTCCAGAAGGACAACAGGCAAAACAAGACAAAAAAGTCTGACGTGTTGAGTAAAAACTGCTATTTTTAGCATATTTTTAGGGCCGACGTGTTGCTATCAGACGTACAGTGTGAGCAGTCAGATCGCATCTGAGAACTGGGTCGTACAGTGTGAGCACATGACTCGTGAGATCTGCCCTGCGAGGAAGTCGTACAGTTTGAGCTGAAGCTGAACGCTGCGAGTGAAAAAGTCGCACAGTGTACGCCCAGCTTTAGGAAACAGTCAGCTGGTATAACCTCGGGTCAGAACCAAACAGGGTGAAGCTGCTTTTAGCTACGATGCTGCACACAGATGGAATCAGCTTCCTCATGACCTCAAATGAACCACAACTCTAGTAACTTTCAAATCAAAACAGAAAACTTTTATGTATTCATCAGCCTTTGAATGAATGTTTCTTATGCTTCTGCACTGGAATGGCTCACACTTTAACTTTGTCTTTTTATCTTATTCTTACATCTAATTTTATTTGTATATTTAAATGTGATCATATTTTATTTGTGTATTTTAAATTCTGCTGTTATATGTTGTCACGCTGATTTGAATGTTTTATGCTCTTGCTGTTCTTGCCTCTGGAATGCATTTTGATTTCTTTCTGTGTCTGAAAATGTGCTATCATATAAAGCTGCCTTGCCTTGCCTGAATGTTTTTTGGTTTATTTATTAAACTAAGCAAAAACACAGCAATGATTCGGCACATGAATTTGATGTAAATTATACTTTAACAAGCATTTTTCTTTTAGCGTGAAAAAAAGAAAAATCTTAAATATTTGCATAAAAATTAAAAGGTAAACCTATCTTTTTTGTGAAAACAAGATGAGGTGCAAACTATTATTTATTCATTGGTGCAAAGAAACTTCAAACATCTACTCTAAAAACCTGGGGAAAAAAAACCAGTGTGAATAAAAATAAACTACTAAATAATTAAGCATGCAGTATAAATACATAAACGTAAGCGGTAAAACAATAGTAAAACACTATGTACATTGTGTGGCACAGCACAGGAGGGGAGGCGCCGTTGGCAGCCTGACGATACGCACCAGGTGCCAGTTGACAATCAGCCGGAGGATGATTATAAGGGCCGGCGCCGCAGAAGGAAAAAGAGAGAAGGAGCAGATGTGAGGAGCCTGTGTAGCTCAGTCTGCTGAGGAGCGTTACAACTATGCTATTCCCTGAACGAGTTAATAAAGTTGTGCTGCAGTGAACACTGTTGGGTTGTGTGTGTGCGTGTGTGAGTAGCTGAGACTGCTACAGAGTCCCAATAAGTTTTCTTCAGAAAAATGACACCTCCATCCATTGCTGCCGTTTTAGTGGAGGAGGAAGGTTGAGGACTGGGGTCTATTTTGATTTTTGCAGTCCAAGACAGGTGCTTTTCATGTGATGTCATGCCACTAATGGGACCGCCCCCTTGACCATGATAGTTGGCAGAAAGACATTTTGCACACATTATAACTCCTGTGAAGTTAGTCAAAACAAGCCAGTTTGTAGCCTTTACTCGCTTTTATTTAGTTGATTTCACAGTAAAATGGTAATAGCTTGCTTCGTGGTCGGCTGCACAAACAGACAAGGATGTAAACTCAACTTGGTTTTTTATTAAATAATTCTGATGGAGCCTGAGGAAGAAGATGAACCGCAGCGAAGATTATAATATTTCATGAAGACAGGGACTGACAGTGATGGACCTGAAATGTGGTGTGTTTATATTACTTATTGATAATCTGATGTTTCACCAAGGAGGACACACGTGTTACCGTCCGCTGTAGGGAAATGCGAGATAATTGTTGACAATAATATTGTTCCAATGTAGGATTACATGTGCTATTTATTTAGTATAATGAGCGTGAGTTTGGTCCGCATAGCCGGTAGTAAGTCGGACCTGTTCCCGGTGAGGGTTGGACTCCGCCAGTGCTGCCCTTTGTCACCGGTTCTGTTCATTACCTTTATGGACCGAATTTCTAGGCGCAGCCGTGGTGTGGAGTGTGTGGAGTATGGTGGCAGGAGAATCTCGTCTCTGCTTTTTGCGGATGATGTGGTCCTCCTAGCTTCATCCAGCTCTGACCTTCAGCTCTTGCTGGGTAGGTTCACGGCCGAGTGTGAAGCAGCTGGGATGAGGATCAGCACCTCCAAATCTGAGACCATGGTTCTCGACCGGAAAAGGGTGGCTTGCCAACTCCGGGTTGGGGGAGATGTCCTACCTCAAGTCGAGGAGTTTAAGTATCTCGGGGTCTTGTTCACGAGTGAGGGTAGGAGGGATCGGGAGATCGATAGGCGGATTCAGCATCTGCAGAGATGCGGACGCTGAGCCAATCTGTCATGGTGAAGAGGGAGCTGAGTCAGAAAGCCAGGCTCTCGATTTACCGGTCGATCTACGTCCCAATCCTCACCTATGGTCATGAGCTTTGGGTAATGACCGAAAGAACGAGATCACGGATACAAGCGGCCAAAATGAGTTTCCTCTGTAGGGTGGCCGGGCTCAGCCTTAGAAATAGGGTGAGGAGCTCGGACATTCGGGAGAGACTCGGAGTAGAACCGCTGCTCCTCCGGATCGAGTAGAGTCAGTTGAGGTATTTTGGGTATCTGGTCAGGATGCCTCTTGGAAGCCTCCTTGGGGAGGTGTTTCGGGCATGTCCTGCTGGCAGGAGGCCCCCGGGTCGACCCAGGACACGTTGGAGAGGTTACATCTCCAATCTGGTCCGGGAACGCCTTGGGGTCCTGCCGGAGGAGCTGGTGGAGGTGGCTGGGGAGAGGACGGTCTGGAGCTCCTTAGTTGGGATGCTGCCCCCGCGACCCGGACCCGGATAAGCGGAGGAAGACGACGACGAGCGTAGCTGTTAAGAGAAATTTTGTCTCTTTCCGGTGTGTGAGTAGCAGCTGAACCCAGTGACCCCACCAGTGAGGAACTGGTACGGTGCTGGGCATTTTTGTTAGTTTTAATCAGCTCCAGTGTTAAGTGAAAGTTTTTCATCACATGTTATAAATCCAGCAGGGTGAATTCTGGCAAAGTCGTCAACTTGTTTACATTGATGAACAGAAGCAGGGAGAACTAAGCTAACATGCGTAAGCTAGCCAACACTTTCCTTCTGTAAATACCACTCTCTATGAGCCCCACCTACTCATGTTAAACCTTCCCACAAGTGAACTGGGCTTTAACTCGTAGAAACCAGGCTAAACTGGCAAAATAAACAACCCCAGTTGCCACTTTTCTGTTCAATACTGCTATAATTCACCGCTGCCCTACCTAGAATCGCTAATTCTTCCAAAAACTAAACCGGGGTTGAACTAGTTGAAGCCGTGCTAAACATTGCAAAAACAACAACGACAACAACAAAACAATCTCAGGCACTACTTTCCCCTTTGTTTAGTACTCGTGACGCTCACTGTTAACATATTTTTGCCAACCAATATGGTGGACCCATGTGATTAGGCGACGTAGGTGCAAAGGGTCAAGGGTGGTGGGTGTATCTATAGATGAGAGGTTTCTGCTGGGGCTTACATTAGTTAAGACATGCATGTTTAAAATGGTTTTCTGTGCTGATGTGGATGATTTGCTGCTTCATTAAGTTACTAAATCTAAGGAGGAATCATGAAGCAGATGAGTGGGTTTTCAAAAATCACCAAAAGCATTCGTCTTCAGTGACATTTTGTCCAACTTTTATTTTCCAGAGTAAAAATGCAAAACATATAACTGATTTATTCAGAAGCAAACTGAAATAACTCCTTATGCAGCTACTGATCCGGTGTTTAGAGCACAGGCCTCTAGCCTGAAACTATTAATAAAAGCTTTAGAATGGCTCCAGGGGAGGCCAGAGAACTAATTGCCCAATAATTCAGTAATAAAAAGTAACATGTAGACAAATATTAGCCATTTATCTCCAGAAAAACATGTTCCTTTAACATCTACATAAATGTGCTAATAATAAACGTGTAGGAGACGGTTACAGTGAAGTCGTTAGCAAAACACCACCAACTGTTTATGTGCAGGCATTATGCAAATGTGTGACTCCATGTAAACAAAAAGGAGAGGCAAAGCTTGTATGATGAACGAGGCGCATTAGGCCCTTCTGGAGTCATGTTTTCAGAATCGCCCTCTTACTGCAGGTTCTAAGAGGTCAAGACCAACTACAAGCAATAAAAGATCCATTTTAAACACATGAATAAAACATCCAAAATTTTAAAAGCCAACATTTTAATGGATCTGTCTAATGGATCTACTGATGTGAACAGCATATTTAAACTCTATCAAAGGCCTTTAGAAAAGCATATTATCTGATGCCGTTAATAAAAATATTTTAAATGAAGGTGCTGTTAAGACCAGATACGGAGATATTTTGGTTACATTTTAAAACTAGCAGGCAAGCTCTTGTGTGGTCACTCAGCACCATGTGAATGTTTCTTGACTAATTTCTGAAATGCTGACTGAGTTATGGGCGGACGTCGGTCTACGGAGACTGATAAATTGTGGTAGACATCCTGAATGGGATTAAATCCAACATATTCACCTGTAGGTGCGCATAAATTGTTGCTTTCTGAGATTTTCTTTAATATTTTGCAGTAATTCACGAGATTTTGCAAAAAGAATTACAAAAAAACCAACACAAGCAAAAACACAAGAAAAACATTAACGCCCACCTTTCACCCATCAATGGTGGGCGATGTAAGGATTATATTTCTACAGAAGCTCACCAGATTCCCCCTCCTGCTCTGTAGAAACACTCAGCTTTGTCCACCATGGCCTGAACTTCAGCAGCCGGTTTATCTCGTCATCTTCAAACAAATCAGCCCTGCCATGACACGTGTTTGTCATGAATAACCCCAAAAAGAGCTTCATGAGAGTAAAGCTATTTAAACTCACAAGTAATGGTCAGGAGAGAAAGCCGAGGCCTCTGCTTCCAGTCGAGCCTGCCGCCGCTCTGCTGCTGATGTTCCCTCTGGGTTCTGAACGTCGATCACCTCACTGAGTTCCTCCTTTTAGAACAAGAAAATAAACAAACTACTTATTTTAATGATACATTTTACAAACATGAACCCTTACTTGTAGTTCTTACCTGTAATCGCGCAAATACTCCGGAGCGCTGATTAGCAAAGCCATACTTCTGCAGGGCACTCAGTTCTTCTACAGATAGCTCTTTGTAAACTTCCTGTTCAACCTGCCAGTCAAATTCCTCTTCATCTTCCTCTTCGTTATCTTCAGCACCTTCGCTGCATGCTTTAAGATGTTAAGAACCTGTGTTAACCCCTGATCCTTCTACTGCTGCATCTATACTAACATTTACTCAAAAAAGAAACAGTTAGCCGTACAAACATACCTGTGCTTACATCTTCCACTAGTGGTTTTGCTGAACGGGTGCCTTTTGGAGCGAGGAGACTTGTGAGCATTTGAAGGCCTTCAAAGTGCTCTCCGGCTGTTTCTTTAGGAACCTGAAGTGTGAAAAGACCTGCAGCAAGACGGGACATGAAAGGAGGATTTGAACATCAAAGGAGCCTTGATCCATGCAACTAGGGAAGATTTCATGAACAAATATCTGCTGCCTGAAGGACTCATTAGAAAATTAAGTCCTATTTAATACTAACCGGGTTCAGCTTCTTCCTGCGTTGCCATTAGAACATGCAGCAATAACACAAAACTCCAATTTAACCTCCCACTGTCTTTATGGGTGACCCAGCGAGGAAAGTTGACCATTGAGCAGGATTGAGGTCCATGTGGCAGGGGTGAGGTGGTGCTCACTCCTCACCCCTGCCACACGGACCCAAGGGATAAACCATGAACCCTGCTCAATGGTCAACTTTCCTCGTGGGGTCACACCCATTAGGACAGTGGGAGGGTTAAAACTTAAAAGATGAATAGTTGAGTTACAGCTGAAATTATAATTAATTCTTCCACTCAGTTACAGATTTGTTGTAATATTATTTTCCTGCTACGGAACTGTTTCAACCACGTGTCAGCTAGCTTGGACTAGCTTAACAGAGATTTAAAGGTGTGTGGATCACTGAAAAAAACATTTTTTTAATTATTATTTCTGTATATCTGAGCAAACAGCATTTATGGTTGTTAGTTAACAAGCTGTTAACGCAGATAAGACTTTCCTGTCACCCAGAATATTTTACCAAGGAGGTTTCTCTGGTCAACATCAGACTTCTTAAACCCAAACCAGGTCTGTGTAACTGTTGTTGCCCCATTGTCTTTACGAGAACATGTTCTTCCACATGCTCCAGGTTTGCAGCTGCTGTGTTTCGTCCAGAGTTGGCACAGCTTGCCAACATTCGTGCACATTCGCATTTGGACCATAAGAGTCAAAATCTCTACCGGTGGCTAAATTTATATCATATCAAGCGTATACCGGTTACACTGTGCATTACTAGCTGTATACAAAAACCAAACCATTATAATTTCAAATGCTACTTTGGGGAATTATTATCTTCTATCCCACTCATCAGCAGGGCTGCTGGGAGGCCGTGCCCATCTCCAGCAGTCACAGGTGAGGGGTGAGACACCCTGGACCAGTTCTGTTCCACCACGAGAAATTGATACATAACGAGTGTTGCACTGAGCCAAACTGCCTTTTTTGGACTTTAACAAGAAATACAGCCACATGGCCGACATTGTTCCTTGCAACTTTGCTAGCACATACTGTTCTGGTCACATGGACTTTGCATGCTGGATTTGGGCGCTGCTGGATAGAATTGCTGGAATGGAATTTAAAGTAGAGCGGACTGCAACTATCTGAGATTTTTGATGCAGTCCAATATAATCCAATACAGTGTTTTTGAGCCGATCAGTTTACGTATTTCTCAGACGCTTTTGTCCAAAGCGACTTACAGGTGAAAATTAAGCTATCAGGTTTCCCTTGAGGCTAACAACAAACACTATTCAGTCAATCCTAGGTGGCAGTGAGGCAGCATAATCAATCACAGAGGGAAGCATACATGGAGTGTGCAGTAGAGTGGGCGACGGGTGCAGGGAGGGTGCTGGTTTAGAAGATGATCTCTGAAGAACTGGGTCTTCAGGAGTTTCTTGAAAATCGACAATGAAGCCCCTGTTCTAGTAGTGCTTGGTAGGTCATTCCACATCTGTGGAATGATACATGAAGAGTCTGGATAGTCCAGAGCATGGTGTAGGCACTGCTAGCCGACGATCCTTCAATGACCAGAGCGGCTGGGGCGTGACGTAAGCCTGTGCAAGAAGATTCAGGTAGATGGGAACTGTACCATTCAGGACTTTGTATGCTGGTGCTAGCGAATTGAATTTGATGCGTGCAGCTAACAGTAGCCAATGGAGCTCAATAAGCAGAGAGGTATAGCATGTGCTCTTTCAAGCGGATGGAAGACCAGGCACGCCGCTGCATTCTGGACCATTTAAGAGATCTCACAGTACAAGCTGGAAGAGAAGTTAGGGGCATTGCAGTAATCGAGGCGGGAGACAGTAGATTGCACCAGGAGCTGGGTGGCATTTTGTGTAAGATACGGTCTGATCTTTCATATGTTATTCAGCGTGAAGCGGCATGGACGAGCGACAGAGGCAAAGTGATCTTTAAAGGTCAGCTGGTCAACAATTACAACACCCAAGTTTTAAACTTCTTTTGAAGGAGCCAAACAGGCAATCATGTTGGATTGAGATATTGTGCCGTATGGATGGTTTTTCTGGGATGACAGTTCAGTTTTAGAGAGTTTGAGTTGGAGATGGTGGGATTTCATCCATCTTGATATGTCAGTAAGACAGTCTGATATTCGTGCAGAGACTGTGAGGTCATCCGGCGGGAACGACAGATAGAGCTGGGTGTCGTCAGCATAGCAGTGGTAGGAGAAGCCATGCGATCGAACAATCTCACCCAGTGAGGTGGTGTATATGGCAAATAGATAAGGTCCCAGTACAGAGCCCTGGGGGACTCCTGTGGTAAGATAGTGAACAGCAGAAGATTGTCAGAGCCAAGATACACTGAAAGATCATCCTGTCAGTTACAATTAAAGCCAGGAGTGTGCTTTCCCTGTGATGCCCATGCTAGAGAATATGAGCAAAAGGAACCTCTAATCAGCCCCACATGCATGTTTTGGCTCCTTAGGAAGAAACAGGCACTGCTGGCTACATCAGTCTCGTTCCTGGTGATGATGTGGTCCTGTTGGCTTCATCAGACCGTGATTTTCAGGTTTTCACTGGAGCGGTTTGAAGCGGAGCGTGAAGCAGCTCCTCTAAATCCGGGACCATGGTCTTGAGTCGGAAAAAGGTAGAACTCCTTCTCTGGGTCAGGGATGAGGTCCTGCCCCATGTGGAGGAGTTTAACTCATTCACTGCTAATGACGACTTAAGTCGTCATTTGCATTTTTTCAATGTGTGGGCATCGGAACGAGCCCCCGCACCGTGGGAACAAACATCTCAGCTCTAAAGCAGATCTTCATCCACGTATGTCACACATCACATGATCAGGAAGCAGAAAATCCATGTGTTAGGAGATTTTTTTTTTTTACAGCAGCGGCCCAAAACAAAGTGAGGCGCGAACCGGAAAAGCTTCTGCCGATCACAATTCAACTACGGATTATGAAAGAACGGATAACGCTCGAAATGTGCGGATTCTTCCTGATGTAAGAGGTGAGTCTCCGCTTTGTTTTGGTTGTTTTGGCGTTGACATCATGCTAGCGCGCAACGTTCTGTGACTCTTTAAAAAAGCAGTAAAAACGGCGAGAAACGCTGGCAGCGAAGGGCTTTACCGATCAGGAAACGGCTGGCAGTGAATGAGTTAAGTATCTCGAGGTCTTGTTCACGAGTGGCTTGGGAGAGGGAAGTCTGCACCACTTAGGATGCTGCCTCTGTGACCCAACCCCAGAAAAGAGGAGGAAAATGGATGAATGGATGAATGGATGAATGGATGGGAAGACACTAGAGTACGAAGGGAAAACCCACACCTCAAGATCAAGATCAAGTCAAGATAACTTTATTAGTACCCGAAGGTAAATTTGATTTGCCATGTGACATGAGAATTAGCGCCCAGTTACACACACACTCACAAAATATACACACATCCATAAAAATACAAAAAGTATAAAAACAATACATGAATAAATAGAGATAAAATCAAGTAAAGTAGCCACGCCAGACTCATTTCTTATTGAGAATTGTTACTGCCTCAGGAATAAAGCTCCTTTTATACCTCTTGGTCCTGCACTTAGGCACAATAAATCTCCGTCCTGATGGCAGGAGGGCAAACTGGGCATGCAGTGGGTGGCCCGTGTCCCTAACAATAGCATTGGCAATTCTGTCTACCTGCCCACTGTACAGTTGTGCCACACTTTTCACTTGTTTTCCAAGCAGGCGACCCGACCACTTTACTATCCTGTTCAGTGTTTCCTTTTGTTTAAGATTTGCCTGACCAAACCATGAGGCTAAGGAAAAGGATAAAACACTTTCAATAAAAGAACAATAAAACATGGACATTATAGTCCTGTCCACATGGAATGAGGCCAGTTTTCTAAGGCAGTACAAAC
>SSNQ01034580.1:388248-398635 GCA_006942095.1 Nothobranchius kuhntae | reverse complement strand
ATGCCGTTAATAAAAATATTTTAAATGAAGGTGCTGTTAAGACCAGATACGGAGATATTTTGGTTACATTTTAAAACTAGCAGGCAAGCTCTTGTGTGGTCACTCAGCACCATGTGAATGTTTCTTGACTAATTTCTGAAATGCTGACTGAGTTATGGGCGGACGTCGGTCTACGGAGACTGATAAATTGTGGTAGACATCCTGAATGGGATTAAATCCAAACATATTCACCTGTAGGTGCGCATAAATTGTTGCTTTCTGAGATTTTCTTTAATATTTTGCAGTAATTCACGAGATTTTGCAAAAAGAATTACAAAAAACCAACACAAGCAAAAACACCAAGAAAAACATTAACGCCCACCTTTCACCCATCAATGGTGGGCGATGTAAGGATTATATTTCTACAGAAGCTCACCGGATTCCCCCTCCTGCTCTGTAGAAACACTCAGCTTTGTCCACCATGGCCTGAACTTCAGCAGCCGGTTTATCTCGTCATCTTCAAACAAATCAGCCCTGCCATGACACGTGTTTGTCATGAATAACCCCAAAAAGAGCTTCATGAGAGTAAAGCTATTTAAACTCACAAGTAATGGTCAGGAGAGAAAGCCGAGGCCTCTGCTTCCAGTCGAGCCTGCCGCCGCTCTGCTGCTGATGTTCCCTCTGGGTTCTGAACGTCGATCACCTCACTGAGTTCCTCCTTTTAGAACAAGAAAATAAACAAACTACTTATTTTAATGATACATTTTACAAACATGAACCCTTACTTGTAGTTCTTACCTGTAATCGCGCAAATACTCCGGAGCGCTGATTAGCAAAGCCATACTTCTGCAGGGCACTCAGTTCTTCTACAGATAGCTCTTTGTAAACTTCCTGTTCAACCTGCCAGTCAAATTCCTCTTCATCTTCCTCTTCGTTATCTTCAGCACCTTCGCTGCATGCTTTAAGATGTTAAGAACCTGTGTTAACCCCTGATCCTTCTACTGCTGCATCTATACTAACATTTACTCAAAAAAGAAACAGTTAGCCGTACAAACATACCTGTGCTTACATCTTCCACTAGTGGTTTTGCTGAACGGGTGCCTTTTGGAGCGAGGAGACTTGTGAGCATTTGAAGGCCTTCAAAGTGCTCTCCGGCTGTTTCTTTAGGAACCTGAAGTGTGAAAAGACCTGCAGCAAGACGGGACATGAAAGGAGGATTTGAACATCAAAGGAGCCTTGATCCATGCAACTAGGGAAGATTTCATGAACAAATATCTGCTGCCTGAAGGACTCATTAGAAAATTAAGTCCTATTTAATACTAACCGGGTTCAGCTTCTTCCTGCGTTGCCATTAGAACATGCAGCAATAACACAAAACTCCAATTTAACCTCCCACTGTCTTTATGGGTGACCCAGCGAGGAAAGTTGACCATTGAGCAGGATTAGTGGTTTATTCCTTGAGGTCAATGTGGCAGGGGTGAGGTGGTGCTCACTCCTCACCCCTGTCACACAGACCCAAGGGATAAACCATCAACCCTGCTCAATGGTCAACTTTCCTCGCGGGGTCACACCCATTAGGACAGTGGGAGGGTTAAAACTTAAAAGATAAATAGTTGAGTTACAGCTGCAATTATAATTAATTCTTCCACTCAGTTACAGATTTGTTGTAAAATTATTTTCATGCTAAGGAACTTTTTCAACCACGTGTCAGCTAGCTTGAACTAGCTTAACAGAGATTTAAAGGTGTGTGGATCACTGAAAAAACCATTTTTTAATTATTATTTCTGTATATCTGAGCAAACAGCATTTATGGTTGTTAGTTAACAAGCTGTTAACGCAGATAAGACTTTCCTGTCACCCAGAATATTTTACCAAGGAGGTTTCTCTGGTCAACATCAGACTTCTTAAACCCAAACCAGGTCTGTGTAAAGGTTGGTTTATGCTTGACGCGTCCGCGAGGTCAGCACGGCTCTGCGCGGAAAAGTTGCGTCATTTTAACAACCACGCCCCTCCACCTCGCCTCCGCACGGCCCAGAATTTCCGCAACGCGCACCTCGGAAAATTTCTAACCACGCGGACGGACGGACGCGGAAAAACATGGCGGACCGGCAAGAACTAGTATGGCAGAGGTTCGTAAATACAGACATTTGTATGATTCAGCTCTCAGAGATCACCGTGATCAACATGTTGTTAATAATTCTTGGAGAGAAATAGCTCGCACTGTCGGAAAAGACGAGAATGCTGTTAAAAATGCTGAAATGCCATGTTGTAAACAGTAATTTCTACTTCTACTATGGTGTGGTGTTGGATGCATGCCGTAGAGCTCCATGCTGCCCCGTTCAGTTTGGGAGAATATTGGCTCACCGCAGAGACAAGCCGCACGAACCATAAACGCTGCGAGTTCTGAAGCGCGTTCCATCCGCGAGCCGCATCACTGCGCGGAAAGTGAATGCATCAAGCACAAACCAAGCTTCACTGTTGTTGCTCCATTGTCTTTATGAGAACATGTTCTTCCACATGCTGCAGGTTTGCAGCTGCTGCGTTTTGTCCAGAGTTGGCACAGCTTGCCAACATTTGTGCACATTCGCATTTGGACGATAAGAGTCAAAATCTACCGGTGGCTAAATTTATATCATATCAAGCGTATACCGGTTATACTGTGCATTACTAGCTGTATACAAAAACCAAACCATTATAATTTCAAATGCTACTTTGGGGAATTATTATCTTCTATCCCACTCATCAGCAGGGCTGCTGGGAGGCCGTGCCCATCTCCAGCAGTCACAGGTGAGGGGTGAGACACCCTGGACCAGTTCTGTTCCACCACGAGAAACTGATACATAACGAGTGTTGCACTGAGCCAAACTACCTTTTTGGACTTTAACAAGAAATACAGCCACATGGCCGACATTGTTCCTTGCAACTTTGCTAGCACACACTGTTCTGGTCACATGGACTTTGCATGCTGGATATGGGCACTGCTGGATAGAATTGCTGGAATGGAATTTAAAGTAGAGCGGACTGCTAATATCGGAGATTTTTGATGCAGTCCAATATAATCCAATACAGTGGTTTTGAGCGGATCAGTTTATGTATTTCTCAGACGCTTTTGTCCAAAGCGACTTACAGGTGAAAATTAAGCTATCAGGTTTCCCTTGAGGCTAACAACAAACACTATTCAGTCAATCCTAGGTGGCAGTGAGGCAGCATAATCAATCATAGAAGGAAGCATACATGGAGTGTGCAGTAGAGTGGGCGACGGGTGCAGGGAGGGTGCTGGTTTAGAAGACGATCTCTGAAGAACTGGGTCTTCAGGAGTTTCTTGAAAATCGACAATGAAGCCCCTGTTCTAGTAGTGCTTGGTAGGTCATTCCACATCTGTGGAACGATACATGAAGAGTCTGGATAGTCCCGAGCGTGGTGTAGGCACTGCTAGCTGACGATCCTTCAATGACCGGAGCGGCTGGGGCCTGATGTAAGCCTGTGCAAGAAGATTCAGGTAGATGGGAACTGTACCATCCAGGACTTTGTATGCTGGTGCTAGCGAATTGAATTTGATGCGTGCAGCTAACAGTAGCCAATGGAGCTCAATAAGCAGAGAGGTATAGCATGTGCTCTTTCAAGCGGATTGAGCTCAATGAGCAGAGAGGTATAGCATGTGCTCTTTCAAGCGGATTGAGCTCAATGAGCAGAGAGGTATAGCATGTGCTCTTTCAAGCGGATTGAGCTCAATGAGCAGAGAGGTATAGCATGTGCTCTTTCAAGCAGATTGAAGACCAGGCACGCCGCTGCATTCTGGACCATTTAAGAGATCTCACAGTACAGGCTGGAAGAGAAGTTAGGGGCATTGCAGTAATCGAGGCGGGAGATGACAGTAGATTGCACCAGGAGCTGGGTGGCATTTTGTGTTAGATACGGTCTGATCTTTAATTTGTGATTCAGCGTGAAGCGGCATGGACGAGCGACAGAGGCAAAGTGATCTTTAAAGGTCAGCTGGTCATCAACTACAACACCCAAGTTTTAAACTGCTTTTGAAGGAGCCAAACAGGCAATCATGTTGGATTGAGATATTGTGCCGTATGGATGGTTTTTCTGGGATGACAATTCAGTTTTAGAGAGTTTGAGTTGGAGATGGTGGGATTTCATCCATCTTGATATGTCAGAAAGACAGTCTGATATTCGTGCAGAGACTGTGAGGTCATCCGGCGGGAACGACAGATAGAGCTGGGTGTCGTCAGCATAGCAGTGGTAGGAGAAGCCATGCGATCGAACAATCTCACCCAGTGAGGTGGTGTAAATGGCAAATAGATAAGGTCCCAGTACAGAGCCCTGGGGGACTCCTGTGGTAAGACGGTGAACAGCAGAAGATTGTCAGAGCCAAGATACACTGAAAAATCATCCTGTCAGTTACAATTTAAGCCAGGAGTGTGCTTTCCCTGTGATGCCCATGCTAGAGAATATGAGCAAAAGGAACCTCTAATCAGCCCCACATGCATGTTTTGGCTCCTTAGGAAGAAACAGGCACTGCTGGCTACGTCAGTCTCGTTCCTGGTGATGATGTGGTCCTGTTGGCTTCATCAGACCGTGATTTTCAGGTTTTCACTGGAGCGGTTCGAAGCTGAGCGTGAAGCAGCTCCTCTAAATCCGGGACCATGGTCTTGAGTCGGAAAAAGGTAGAACTCCTTCTCTGGGTCAGGGATGAGGTCCTGCCCCATGTGGAGGAGTTTAACTCATTCACTGCTAATGACGACTTAAGTCGTCATTTGCATTTTTTCAATGTGTGGGCATCGGAACGAGCCCCCGCACCGTGGGAACAAACATCTCAGCTCTAAAGCAGATCCTCATCCACGTATGTCACACATCACATGATCAGGAAGCAGAAAATCCATGTGTTAGGAGATTTTTTTTTTTACAGCAGCGGCCCAAAACAAAGTGAGGCGCGAACCGGAAAAGCTTCTGCCGATCACAATTCAACTACGGATTATGAAAGAACGGATAACGCTCGAAATGTGCGGATTCTTCCTGATGTAAGAGGTGAGTCTCCGCTTTGTTTTGGTTGTTTTGGCATTGACATCATGCTAGTGCGCAACGTTCTGTGACTCTTTAAAAAAGCAGTAAAAACGGCGAGAAACGCTGGCAGCGAAGGGCTTTACCGATCAGGAAACGGCTGGCAGTGAATGAGTTAAGTATCTCGAGGTCTTGTTCACGAGTGGCTTGGGAGAGGGAAGTCTGCACCACTTAGGATGCTGCCTCTGTGACCCAACCCCAGATAAGAGGAGGAAAATGGATGAATGGATGAATGGATGGGAAGACACTAGAGTACGAAGGGAAAACCCACACCTCAAGATCAAGATCAAGTCAAGATAACTTTATTAGTACCCGAAGGTAAATTTGATTTGCCATGTGACATGAGAATTAGTGCCCAGTTACACACACACTCACAAAATATACACACATCCATAAAAATACAAAAAGTATAAAAACAATACATGAATAAATAGAGATAAAATCAAGTAAAGTAGCCACGCCAGACTCATTTCTTATTGAGAATTGTTACTGCCTCAGGAATAAAGCTCCTTTTATACCTCTTGGTCCTGCACTTAGGCACAATAAATCTCCGTCCTGATGGCAGGAGGGCAAACTGGGCATGCAGTGGGTGGCCCGTGTCCCTAACAATAGCATTGGCAATTCTGTCTACCTGCCCACTGTACAGTTGTGCCACACTTTTCACTTGTTTTCCAAGCAGGCGACCCGACCACTTTACTATCCTGTTCAGTGTTTCCTTTTGTTTAAGATTTGCCTGACCAAACCATGAGGCTAAGGAAAAGGATAAAACACTTTCAATAAAAGAACAATAAAACATGGACATTATAGTCCTGTCCACATGGAATGAGGCCAGTTTTCTAAGGCAGTACAAACGCTGCTGGCCTTTCTTACCCACAGCATCACAGTTTTCCTCAAAATTCAGTTCCCTATCAATAATTGTCCCCAGATATTTATAGGATTTCACCTGCTCAATAGTTTGACCTTTAATTATGGAAAGATCATGCTGTTGTTGAGGCTTCCTTCTAAAATCAATGATCATATCTTTTGTTTTAATTACATTAAGTTGTAGATATGATTCATCACACCAAGAGATAAAATCGTCAAGAACAGGTCCATGGCTGTATTCCCCTTCTCTCAGGAGACTGACAACTACAGAATCATCAGCATATTTAATAATTGTCCTTCTCTCATGTTTGCTTTGGCACATGTTGGTGTATAAAATATACAACAACGGGGACAAAACACAGCCCTGAGGAGATCCAGTAGACACAGTTCTCGTATCCGACAGGGTACTATTCACTCTGACCTTTTGTGTTCTGTTGATCATAAAATCTAGTATCCACCCAAGCATGCATGGGGAGAACATTCTAATTTCGCACAGAAAGGCTGCAGCCGGGGTTTGAACCTGCAACCTTTTTGCTGCACAACACCTGAGCTAACCATCTGCACCACTAAGCAGCCTGTTAATCTTGGAATGCATATGAGAAAATATGCGACCATCTGAGGAGCAGAGGATTTTTTGATCATCTACTCATAAAGTAAAACGTAGACATGCTTACACTTAAGGCTAATGAATACATCAGACTCAAGGGGCTGATTTACAGGCTGTTATTGTAAACAAACTGGCAATACATGACTAATGACTTAAACACTTTAGTCACACCACAGAGATAATCTGATGGTCCCCTAAAGACCTCATAAAATTTCAATGCACCCATGTGTTGCATCTTAAAATGATTCACAATAGAAGGAGACTAATTGCTTAGAAACGGAGAGCCTGGAAGAGTGACTCTAATGATCGCTCATTAGACATCTAAACAAGGACACTCATTACTAGAGCTTTATTAGCAAGTGTTACAAGCACAGTTTTTTTTTTACTGACAGATGGGTGAAATGTGTCAGTGATCATGAGGCAGATCCCAAAACTTCATCGCTGCTGATTCAAGTAGAAGAACGTCAAAGACGTATCCCAATGACAGGCCCAAGTGTGCAGTTAAGAGTGTCAAATCAATAGTCACTGAGTTGCTGTGAAGGTAAAGAAAATGTCATTAGCTGCCCCTGCTGATGCAAAAATCTATTACAGAGAGCCTGCAGGCTATAATCATTATAGTATTACAGATGGTTTCACCGGCCCCTAAAATGGAATGAAATATCATGATCGGTTAAGCTAATTTACTTTACCTGATTGACTGAAGCACAAGTCAAAGTTACCCCAAGTAATACAATTCAATTCAATTCAATTCAAAAATACTTTATTAATCCCAGAGGGAAATTGATTTTAATCACTGGCTGTCACTTGAGCATTTCCCAAGATCTAGTGAACTTAATTTGTGACTAAAATTTAGCAAAGCAGCTATTACGTTGTTTTAAAACTGGGTTATCAGAGCTTTTAAAAGCGACATTTTCAGCAGTAAAAGTCCTGTTTTCATAGTGCCTTCTAGAGACCTGGAACCACCCAGGGTGCTTAATGCTACACGTGCTACACATTCACACACTGGCGTAGGTCCCACACCTGGGCTAAACGACAGATGTGGGGCTGCCATTCCCTCCAACCACCATCAGTAAGAAAGGAGGGGTTTGAACCTACAACCCTGCTGTTACGAGGTGGGTACTTAACTCCTCTACCACTGATTTTAACAGAAGTCACTTTTAGGACTTTCTCCTTCTACAGGTTGTCACCAATAATGGTGTGAGGAAGTTGTTTATTTTCAAATGTATTCAAAATTTGAAACACTTAGAAAAGGTAAAAAAAAAAAAAATAAAAGAATACATTTGGTAAAGTGAGGTACATTAACTCATTCACTGCCAGCCGTTTCCTGATCGGTAAAGTCCTTTGCTGCCAGTGTTTCTCAACGTTTTTACTGTTTTTTTAAGAGTCACAGAACGTTGCATGCTAGGATGATGTAGACACCAAAACAACCAAAACAAAACGGAGACTCACCTCTTACATCAGGAAGAATCCGTGCAGTTCGAGTGTTATCCGTTCTTTCATAATCCGTTGTTGAATTGTGATCGGCAGAAGCTTTTCCGGTTCGCGTCTCACTTTTTTTTACAGCAGCGGCCCAAAAAGATCTCCTAACACATGAATGTTCTGCTTCCTGATCACATGACATGTGGCGTATGCGGAAGAAGATCAGCTTTAGAGCTGAGATGTTTATTCTCACAACGCGGGGGCTCGTTTCGATGCCCACACATTAAAAAAATGCAAACAGCAGTGAACGGTTGGATTTAAAATGACGACTTTGGTCGTCAATGGCAGTGAATGAGTTAAGGAATAGTGGTAAAACCAAATTTAACATTTGGTCCAGCAAACCTCTGAAAAAGATGACAACCAGTGACAGACTCATCAGAGGAATGAAACATAGCTTACACAAGTCTTAAGAACCTAAATGCATCGGAACCTAAAAGTGCTTTTTTAAAGCATCCTCATCCACAATGTTGCTCTATATTAACCCTCCCACTGTCCGAATGGGTGTGGCTCTGCGAGGAAAGTTGACCATAGAGCAGAGTTGATGGTTTATCCCTTGGGTCCATGTGGCAGGACCACGTGCACCTCAAGGAATAAACCATCAATCCTGCTCAATGGTCAACTTTCCTCGCAAGGTCACCCATAAAGACCGTGGGAGGGTTAAGATCTGTTGGTGTGAATACTCAGCGGTCACACTTGGATTGATTACTTCACAACTACAACTGTATCTGAATGAAACAGACAAATACACAGACAGACAGACAAATAATAATCCCAGCAGTTTTTGCTGCAGCACATTTAATTTTCCAACTCACCTTTGTCGATGTCAAATTTTGCCTTTTCCCTCCCATCTTCCACAATTCTTCCAGGCAAAGTTAATCTGACAATTTAAATAAATCACATTTTAATAATATAGGGCCAAAAACCTCAGATTAATATGGCTGCTACTAAAATGCATTAGTGATGTGGCCCACCTCAGAAAGTAGGGTTTTGCAAAGAACTTCAAGTCCGTCCCATCGATGAAAAGGTCAAACTCTGATGTTCTGGTGTAAGGTACCCGGATGCAGAGGATCAGCTGGTCCGGATCCTGGCTCAGGTCAAATGCAGGAGTTATCATTATGATGGATCTTTTAACTCAGGCCTGCAGCATAAAAAGAGGAAGTTAGTTGTACAGAATGATGTCGCTGAGTAGTGGATCTGGTCAGTCTATCACGTTTCTCAAGCCAGCTGACTGCAACACAGCGTCACCTGGTGGATGAAAACGATACTGCGCATACAACCGCACCAGCATCAACCCACGTGTCTATGGCTGCCACAACTGTAAACATCTCGAGTACATCCTTACGCTCAAGTTACTAAAACAGCCTTATGATGGCACTATATACGAATAGTTCCCGCTAAATTGTACAGCTCAATATTTATATAAAACTGCTGCCACAATTTCATCCCGAGAAGACGTTTGGATTTAGACTTTTAACCTTTTTGGCTCAATTTTTATAAAAACAAACCTTTGAGTTGCTTATTATAATCCCGAAATTTAACATACACCAATACAAACGTAAAATATCAACTAGATATCAACAAAATATCACCTTTTATTTGAAATACCTAAAGTACTTTAATCCACCTGATTTTTGAATGGGAGTTTTGTCCGTACTTAGCTCCTTGCTAACTAATCACATCTCCTCGTGGATGTAGCAGCACTATCAGCCAAACGGAGCAATCCATGCACCTAAAATAAACCGTTTTGTATGTTAATTGCATATACAAGAGTTGAAACGAGAGCAAAAACAACACATACTCGCCCTAAAAGCTGTTCCTACAAGCTCAGCGACAGCGTGCTTTATAACGGAGCGTCCATTTTTTACCGTAATGCACGTCACAAAACACAACTGCTCATTTCCCCAGAAACTGGAATACTTGAGTGCAACGTAAAGGCAGAATCACCCGACATTAAAAGTTATTGCCTTCTGAGAAGTAAAAGTACACAATTAAATAAAAATATCCTATTAATCATTTTAAATTTAGAAAATCGTCAATTTGAAATGCCTTCAAAGTTGGCGTTTATCCCACAAGTCCATAAACCACTTAATGGAAAAATAATAAAAACAGCAGAAATATGGTTTTAAATTAAAAAAATTGCGATGTAAAACGAACACAAATATTCACTGCAGGTTTGCGAGATTTTGGCACAAATTAATCTCTACTTTGTTATATTAAGACTCAGTTTACTCAGCTGAATAAACTGTGTGAAATCATGTAAACGGAACGGTAAAAAGCATCAACTCCAACTAAAATTATATATAAAATTATGCATAATGCGCATGGTTAATTTGAAGAAATCATTGCATCTTTAAAAGTGTAGATCTACTTATCTGGGACTACAGCAACTTG
>SSNQ01034580.1:354985-372485 GCA_006942095.1 Nothobranchius kuhntae | reverse complement strand
GGATGCCCTCCACACCTTGGCTGCACCTAGAAATCCTGTCCAGAAAGGTTATGAACAGAATCTGTGACAAAGGGCAGCCTTGGCGGAGTCCAACTCTCACTGGGAAGGGGCCCGACTTACTGCCGGCTATGCGGACCAAGCGCTGACACCGGTTATACAGGGACCTAACAGCCCGCATCAGAGGGCCTGGTACCCCATACTCCCAGAGTACCCCCCACAGGGCCCCCCGAGGGACGCGGTCAAACGCCTTCCCCAAATCCACGAAACACATGTAGACTGGTTGGGCAAATTCCCACGCACCCTCCAGGATCCCCCTAAGGGTATAGAGCTGGTCCAGTGTTCCACGGCCAGGACGAAAACCACATTGCTCCTCCTGAATCTGAGGTTCAACAATCCGACGGACCCTCCTCTCCAGAACCCTTGAATAGACCTTACCAGGAAGGCTCAGGGGTGTGATCCCCCTGTTGTTGGAACACACTCTGCGGTCCCCCTTTTTAAATAAGGGGACCACCACCCCGGTCTGCCAGTCCAGTGGGATTGCCCCCGATGTCCACGCGATATTGCAGAGCCGCGTTAGCCAACACAGCCCCACATCATCCAGAGCCTTAAGGAACTCCGGGCAGATCTCATCCACCCCTGGAGCCTTGCCACAGAGGAGCTTTTTAACCACCTCAGTGACCTCAGCACCAGAGATTTGAGAGGCCATCTCAAAATCCCCAGACTCTGCTTCCTCACTGAGTAGAGGTCAGCAGCACACCGTCCCCACTATAGATAGTGTTGGTAGCACACTGCTTCCCTCCCCCTCCTGAGGCGCCGGATGGTGGACCAGAATCTCCTCGAAGCCGTACGGACGCCATGCTCCATGGTCTCACCGAACTCCTCCCATGCCCGGGTTTTTGCCTTGGTGACCACCCGAGCCGCGTTCCGCTTGGACTGCCGGTACCCGTCAGCTGCCTCTGGAGTTCCACAGGCCATAAAGACCTGATAGGACCCTTTTCTTCAGCTTGACAGCATCCCTAACCGCCGGTGTCCACCAGCGGGTTCGGGGGTTGCCAACATAACAGGCACCGACGATCCTGCGACCACAGCTCCAGTCGGCCGCCTCAACAATGGAGGCACGGAACAGGGTCCATTTAGACTCAATGTCTCCCGCCTCCCCCAGAACATTTTGGAAGTTCTGTCGGAGGTGAGAATTGAAGCTCCTTCTGACAGGAGACTGCCAGACGCTCCCAGCAGACCCTCACAATACGTTTGGGCCTGCCTGGTCTGACCAGCATCCTCCCATCATTCAATTCAATTCAATTCAATTCAATTAAAAAATACTTTATTAATCCCAGAGGGAAATTGATTGCTGTAGTAGCTCAGAATAATAATAATAATAATCAAGTCATCAAAGAGTTGTTGTATATTACAATGGCTGTTGGCAGGAAGGATCTCCAGTAGCGGTCAGTGTTGCAGCCAAACTGAAGAAGCCTCTGACTGAAGACACTCTTCTGTTGTCGGACAGTCTTGTGAAGAGAATGCTCAGGGTTGTCCATCATTTTCTTGATTCTCTGGAGAATCCTTCTTTGCATGATCTCCTCCAGTGGTTCCACAGTCGTCCCCAGAACAGAACCAGCCTTTTTTATTAGGCTGTTGAGCCTTTTCAGGTCCCTGCTTCTAATGCTGCTACCCCAACAGACGATGGCTGAAGAGATTACACTCTCAATAACAGACTTGTAGAAGATCTGCAGCATCTTGCTCCTCAAGAAGTGCAGTCTGCTGTGTCCCTTCTTGTAAACGGCTTCGCTGTTCTATCTCCAGTCCAGTCTGTTGTCCAGGTGAACTCCAAGGTATTTGTATTCCTCAACCACCTCCACTTCTTCTCCCATGATGGAAACAGTGTTTGACTCCACCCTGTTTCTTCTGAAGTCTAAAATCATCTCCTTTGTTTTGTTCACGTTCAAGGTCAGATGATTGTTTCCACATCATGCCACAAAGCGCTCCACCAGCTCTCTGTACTCAGCTTCCTGTCCATCTCTGATACACCCGACAACTGCAGAGTCATCTGAGTATTTCTGTAGATGACAGGTCTCTGATTTGTACTGGAAGTCTGAGGTGTACAGGGTGAAAAGGAATGGTGAGAGTACAGTCCCCTGTGGTGCTCATCTGAGCCAACTCATCACCAGTTGACAGCTCCGCCCCTCTCTTCACCCGAGTGTCCAAGACATGCGGCCGCAGGTCAGATGAGACAACCACAAAGTCTATCATCGAGCTGCGGCCTAAGGTATCCTGGTGCCAAGAGCACATATGGACACCTTTATGTCTGAACATGGTGTTCATTATGGACAATCCATGGCTGGCACAGAAGTCCAATAACAAAATACCACTCGAATATCAGATCAGGGGGGCCGTTCCTCCCAACCACACCTCTCCAGGTCTCACTGTCATTGCCCACGTGAGCGTTAAAGTCCCCCAGCAGAATGAGGGAGTCACCGGAAGAAGCGCTCTCCAGCACCCCCTCCAAGGTCTCTAAAAAGGGTGGGTAGTCTGAACTGTAGTTTGGTGCATAAGTACAGACCACAGTCAGAACCTGTCCCCCCACACGGAGGCAGAGGGAGGCTACCCTCTCATTCACTGAGGTAAACCCCAACGTACAGGCACCAAGATGGGGGCAACTGGAACCTCTCAACCTCACACACCAACTCAGGCTCATTCCCCACCAGAGAGGTGACATTCCATGTGCCAAGAGCCAGCTTCTGTATCCGAGGATCAGACCGCCAAGATCCCCGCCCTTGACTACCACCCGTCACACACTGCACCTGACCCCTTTGGCCCCTCCCACGAGTGGTGAGCCCATGGGAAGGGGGACCCACGTTTCCTCTTCGGGCTGTGCCCGGCCGGGCTCCATGGGTGAAAGCCCGGCCACCAGGTGCTCGCCAACGTACCCCACCTCCAGGCCTGGCTCCAGAGGGGGGCCCCGGTGACCCACATCCCGGCGAGGGAACATGGTTTCCATTTATATAATTCATCATAGAGAGTAAAATAGTTAGTTCACAACTAGTCTTACGCTCAAAACTCAACCTTATAATCCTTCAAAATGGCCTTCAGATGTGTCTCATGAACTTACTTTAGAATGCTCACTGTCATGGATTTGATCAATACGCTAATCAATAACCCATTTCCTGTAGTGAAGAGAGGAGGAGACAATGAACAACAAGTCAAACAGTTATAACTGTGGCAAGATGCTCGAAGCATAATGCACCAAACATCCAGTCACAGACTATTTAGAGAGAGAGAGAGAGAGAGAGAGAGAGAGAGAGAGAGAGAGAGAGAGAGAGAGAGAGAGCGCAGAGGCATAGAGCAATCCATTTACATTCAGTTGATTTAGTCCATGATCAAGAATTAATAAACATACATTTTTCCATAACACTCACATTAGCTTCAAACTTGCACAGCACCAACCCCCGATTAGTACGTTTTTATTGCCGTCTTACCTGATCCAGTAGGTGAAGGGTTACCCCATCTGTGTAGGCAAAATCTTCAACAAGGCGACGGTGGCTCAGAGGTAATTGGTTCAAACCCAGCCTCCTTCTGTGACAGTGTGAGCATCCTGTCACAATGTCCCGATAGATCATGCACCCTGGCTACTTGGCCAAGGGGATGTCCCTTTGGCTGACTGGTTAGAGCGTATGACTCTCACCCGGGAGTCTGGGGATCGAATCCCGCCCGGGCCCTCGTTTATCCACCTTGCCACACTTCCATGCCGTTGTGTTCTTAGGCAAGACACTTCACCCTCCCTTCCTGCTGATGGTGATCGGAGGAACCACTGATGTTGATTGTTTGGCAGCTTCAGTGTGGCCCAGGGCAGCTGTGGCTGCAATGCAGCTCATCACCACCAATGTGTGAATGAGGGATTGTGTTATACAAACCCATCAAAAAGGGCAAACTTTCAGTTTTCATTTGAATAGTTGTTGACCCTCATGTTTCTAACCCTGTCAAAATCTGTCTACACTTGAAATGTTGCCTTTGTTCCAGCTGAACCAATGGCCTCGCTCCATCTCAGCCATGTTCCAGTACAGCATCTATCCCATCTCCTTCTCTGTGGGCAATGCTGATGAGTGGAAGAAGCTCTTCAAGCCCTGTGCTGCTCAGAGACTCTTCCTGCCTGTAAGATCATCTCACATCACACCCTGGCTGTGCCTAATCAAAAAAAAATGTTCTTTTAAATTTTACTCAATCATCATTGTTCTTACCCTGCTGGGTTATTCTGGTTAGTGACTGACCGTAATAAATTACATGCATGAGCTCAGACCTTTTCTCCAGCACTTAGTTTAAAAGAAACAGGCAGCCTCTGGAGGCGGTGGCCAATGATTTCATTAAGTTAAGCTTGTGCTTGATTATTGATTTCCTTTTTAGGTCGGTGTTCCTTGAAACAGCATCTAGCTTTCTCACAATGGAGTGGACGTCCTGCTGGTGCAACAGATCCATAATGTTGTCCTGGCACTGCAAAGCAATCAGTGGACATTCAATAGTCACAATATTAAAGGATGCTCTCTTAGCCTTGGATAGTATCCTCTACAATAGTATAATTGATCAGAGCCTGAATTGATCCTCTGGATTTGGTGTCATCACATAAATCCCAACCTTCTGTGTCCACTTCTCTTACGTCATGTTTGAAGTGCTTTAAGTCCAACATTTATTTATTTAACTTCTATTTCAGGAGGATGAAAACCGCTTGAGATGTCATCTCATTTTCGAGCAGGTGCTCAAAGTATATGACAAAATAGCAAATACGACAGCAGAGTCATCACATAATTATAATTCTGTAAACATAAACAGATCCAGACGTGTCTACACTCACCTAAAGGATTATTAGGAACACCATACTAATACGGTGTTTGACCCTCTTTCACCTTCAGAACTGTCTTAATTCTGTGTGGCGTTGATTCAACAAGGTGCTGAAAGCATTCTTTAGAAATGTTGGCCCATATTGATAGGACAGCATCTTGCAGCTGATGGAGATGTGTGGGACGCACATCCAGGGCACGAAGCTCCCGTTCCACCACATCCCAAAGATGCTCTATCTCAGGTTGAGATCTTGTGACTGTGGGGACCATTGTAGTACAGTGAACTCATCGTCATGTTCAAGAAACCAGTTTGAAATGATTGGAGCTTTATGACATGGTGCATTATCCTGCTGGAAGTAGCCATCAGAGGATGGGTACATGGTGGTCATGAAGGGATGGACATGGTCAGAAACAATGCTCAGGTAGTCCGTGGCATTTAAACCATGCCTCATTAGCACTAAGGGGCCTAAAGTGTGCCAAGAAAACATCCCCCACACCATTACACCACCAGCAGCCTGCACAGTGGTAACAAGGCATGATGGATCCATGTTCTCATTCTGTTCACTCCAAGTTCTGACTCTACCATTTGAATGTCTCAACAGAGATCGAGACTCATCAGACCAGGCAACATTTTTCCAGTCTTCAACTGTCCAAGTTAAGCGAGCTCCTACAAATTGTACCCTCTTGTTCCTATATGTAGTGGAGATGAGTGGTACCCAAAGGGGTCTTCTGCTGTTGTAGCCCATCCGCCTCAAGGTTGTGCGTGTTGTGGCTTCACAAATGCTTTGCTGCGTTCCTCGGTTGTAACGAGTGGTTATTTCAGTCAAAGTTGCTCTTCTATCAGCTTGAATCAGTCGGCCCATTCTCCTCTGACCTCTAGCATCAACAAGGCATTTTCACCCACAGGACTGCCGCATACTGGATGTTTTTCCCTTTTCACACCATTCTTTATAAACCCTAGAAATGGTTGTGGGTGAAAATCCCAGTAACTGAGCAGATTGTGACATACTCAGACCGGCCCGTCTGGCATCAACAACCATGCCACGCTCAAAATAGCTTAAATCACCTTTCTTTCCCATTCTGACCTTCAGTTTGGAGTTCAGGAGATTTTCTTGACCAGGACCACACCCCTAAATGTATTAAAACAACTGCCATGTGGTTGGTTGATTAGATAATTGGATTAGGAAGAAGTTGAACAGGTGTTCCTAATAATCCTTTAGGTGAGTGTATATACAACAAGAATAGAACAACAGCACTTATCAGTCTAGTTGTTAAAATAAATACAAATAAATCTGAAGCAGCAAAATAAGGAGACAAATGATAGAGGCAAAACTGCTTTGGAATATTGTGAAATGGACAAAATTCCTATCAACAGAAATGTTTCTTATCAGTCTATCAATATATTTCACCTTTTTAAAAAAAAAAATCACAAATTTAGACCAATTTAATGTTCCCTGGTATTTTTAAAAGAGATATCTGACTTTATTTTACAAGGTTGATTTTTAAAAGCTGATCAAAGATTATATAATTGGATAGATCAGAGATTTTTTTTAGCTGAAATCCTCAAGCATCACAGCAGAACAGAATAAAAATGGACATATTTCTCTGTTGATGTCACATACATAGAAACAGATATTCAGTAAATCTGACTTTAAATAGCCAAAATACATCCACACAACTGAACTGTTGGGACATTCATGTCAACAATGTCTTTACACTGTCTTTTTTCTTTCGAGATGCTCGTTTTTTTTCATTATCTATTTTAATCCAGCGATGTCCTACTTGTTACCTGCAGCACGAGGCTACAGCTGCACAGACATTAGCCGTTAGCACGACCGGCTGCCTCTGTGCCGTCGGTCAACCTAACATGGCGCAGTTCTGACTGGTCCATCACTGAAGAACTCTTAATAATTATTATTGGCTATTCAGCTTTTCTGCGTATTGAAGGTTTATGACCCATTCTCATATATATGTATTACTACTGAGGAAAGATTATTTGAAAAATTGCCATTTTATATCGGGATTGTCCCATAAAGCTCTTTAGTAGACCCGAAGTCAGGCACATCCATGGACATCCCGGTGCTGCTGCAGGAATTTATTTTAATGTATATTTATGTTACTAAAAACTTAAATGCTCTGAAACATTACTGTTAACTAACATTCCTTTTTATTATCTGTTTGAATATTTAATGTAGGGATGGACAATATTTCTGCATCAATGTCGGTATCGGTCGATGTTAGTCATTTTTTTAAATATCATATCAGTTTGATAAATAAAACCGGGGCGATATTAACAACCGATATTTTTTCATCTCATCTCCATTTGTTTGCCTGTTTCAGAGGGTGAGGGGGGTGATGTGTATTTGTTTAGTCATGCGACAGTGAATGTAATCATCTCAGAAGCGTAATTGTGTGTGTTGTGTGTACATAATAACGTAAATTCTAGGGCTGTAGGTAAACGATTATTTTCAAAACGATTATTCTGGCGATAATTTTATCGAATAGTCGACTATTCTAATGACTAATTACATGATTAATCTTATGATTTTTTTTTTTGCTGCACAAATGATTAAAACCAAAATATTTTAAAGAAATACCCCCAAAATTGTATAAATGACTTTATTACACAACGATTTTCCAAAGTCAAACATCTTTTGCTTAAAACAAATAAAAGCAGTATTATTATTGGAACACAGCCAACAAAAGCAAACGTTGGAGATTAAAGACACTGGACCCTATTTTGTCATATTTGTCGTCTGTTTTTATCTAAATGAGGGTGATTTTTTTTTTTTTACGTAGTTAGCAGTTTCCTCCTCAAAGATGCTGAAAGCAAACAACAGTTAGCTAGTATTTATTACTTACTTTCAAGATCCTTTTATTCAGCTCGGCTGTCCTCTGAGGTGTGCATTGCATCTCTTGCCCAAGATAAGACAAGGTTCTTTGCTTTGCTCTGGAAAACACAAAATCAATTCGAAGATTAAAAGTGTTTATTGTCAAATGCACAGTTAGAAACATGTTTCCCTGTTGCAATAAAGTCAACAATATAAGCTACACAGAAGTATAGGCTTTGCAGAATGTAAATTAGAACATATTTGGAGCATATCAGAACAACAGCTATGAAAGTATGGCATCTTAAATCTGCTTTTAGCCTTATTGCAGCGCTATGCCATGATTAAGACATTTGAGAATGCTGGTGTGGCTAATTTTGTAATGTTAAGTCATGTTTTGTACAACAATACATTTTGTCATTGCCTAGCAGCAATTACCTAGTTAGCCATTTGGGCCAGCATTATATGCTATCGCTAATTAACGTTAGCTAAATACAGCTGTGTTTAGCCAAACCAAACATGCCCTACCGAAGTGCGCAGAGCTCACACACATGTTACACAAACATGCAATCAATTTAGCAAACATATGATATGTTACTTACTTCTGTTCGCGGGAGTCACGGGTAACAATGGGATGCCTCCGCTTCAGAGGCCCCCACATGGACGTTGTGCTGGTGTGATAAGCTAATTCCATGGTGCAAAGACTGCAAATAACGGCACTTTCACGCTTTGTGCTCCGTTTAAAATAATCCCACACCTTTGAGGTACGGCGCTGGGGTCCCTGAGACATTGCTGCTGAGTCTATCAGATGAACTGCGTTTTTTTTAGAATCGAATCCTCGACGTCATCGAGGTGTTGCTACAGGCCCAGTAAATTCAGCTTTAATAATTTTAATTTTATGCTAATTCTGCTGATTTTAGAAGCATTAATGTCAGTATATGTGCAAATATTGGTTATCCACCATAACAGTGATATTAATATCGGATATGGGAATCGACCCAAAAATTTCATATCGGTGCATCACTAGTTCAATGTGTGGCTTGATTTGTGTGAAACTTTGGTTAAATGTTTGATTTTGATACGTACCAGTAAACAAAATTTAAGATTCAACGATTGGTTAAATTCAGGGTTCAAAACTGATTAGGCTCAGTAGCGTGACCTTTTAGCATGCAGATGAGGCATAAAACGTCTAGATATCGGCCATCAGATGACCACAGGCTCTACATATCGGCACTGGCGATAGAAAAACCCATATCGGCAATCTCGTATATTGTTTTATTGCTGAACTCTCACTCCAAAGTAAAAACGTGTCTGCTACAAAGCTCCAGGATAAAACTCACTACTTTACTGATGACAAGAACCGTTTTCCCAGGTCATCCTGAAGGACGTGGACTCTTTACTCTACGTGGACACCGACGTGCTGTTCTTGCGGCCCATGGATGATATCTGGAGGCTGCTGAAGGCCTTCAACAGCACCCAGCTGGCAGCAATGGCCCCGGAGCACGAGGTGCCAAAGATCGGCTGGTACAGCCGCTTTGCCCGTCACCCGTTTTACGGGGTCACGGGGGTCAACTCTGGAGTCATGCTGATGAATCTCACAAGGATCCGCAGCAGGCTGTTTAAGGTGAGCTCAGGCCTCATCTCTCTGATTAGCGTAAGGCTGAGGGATGCACTTGTGTCGTTGAGCTTGAGATAATGGATGAGTGCCCCAAGTGGCTCTGATTGAAGCCATCCAGATCACCGTGCCAGCGGCGTCACAGCCTCATAGCTCAAATTAGCAGCTTCACTGGCAGCAGATTGCAAATGAGGAGTGGAATGGAAATGTGCCCCTCCTTTGATGATTAAGGCTGTTTTTGTTGATGGTGGTGTTTACAGAATGGCATGATTCCCAGTGGTCTGTCCTGGGACGATCTTCTCCATCCACTTTACCAGAAATACAAGAACCACATCACCTGGGGTGACCAGGATCTCCTTAACATCATCTTCCACTACAACCCAGGTGAACTTCCCTTTAACTCAGACTATCAGCAGCACTTTTAAATCAGTCACCAGCTTGACTCTGTAAACACTACTTATGCTGCAGGCGGCCAGCTATGGTGGCCAGATGTGGGCTCAGTTATCGTACAGGCACGGCATGCTCTGTGAGACAACAGTGCAGGAATGAACCAGAACATTGCTGGATTTACTTGCCAGGGCTTTGAGCTTTCTGCTGCCTCCAGAGAGGTCCTCCAGTTAGCCCAGAAACATTAAACAGGCCTTTTTATTGGCTGCTTTGAAATAGGAGAACAACTTCTAAAGGTCCCTGCAAATGGGAGTTTAAAAAGAATCAAAAGGATCTGGCTGTCAGATTTTCTTCTGTTTTTGGTAAACAAGGAATTTATTTTCCATCTGGGTTCACTTTCTATGCCCGTCTCATTGGGGTTTTGTTTTATTATCTTCCTAAAATGATCCTACGTTTGGAAAACATCCATCCATTCAGGCTGTGGAGGTGAAAGGTCGAGACATCCTGTCATCCAGCCCAAAAATCTCAGCTCATCCCAAAGCATCCCAATCTGATCCCAGGCTAGAGAAGACTTTGGTTTTGCTCTAGGATCTCCTCCTCTTAGGACTTCCCGGGAAAATCTCAGAATGGAGGGTGATGTTCACCTCAGTTGCCTCTTTCTTTGTACTTTTGAATATTTAGTCAGCCACTAATATACAGAACCCCACAATCCAATCCCAACTCTTGTAACCATAGGTGAAGTGGAGCCAGACCAGCAGATCTAGAGCTTTGCCCTTTGCTCAACTTCTTCTTCACTACCTTATTTTTTTTTAGAAACGCGGCCTTAATTTTGTAGGAGCCTCCTAGTCTTCTCCTCGCCGTTTCACATTCAGCTACTAAAGTCCTCGGTGCATGCTGAAGGTCGCCGCTTTAACGCACCAACAGGACTACGTCATCTGCAAAAAGGAGAAACTGATGTATGCAAACCAGACATCGTCCTACCTGTGCCTTTGTCTGCAGCCGCTGTCCATGAAGACCAAATACAGAATCAGAGGATCGGAGACCAGGGGAAGCCAGAGTCGAGTCCAACTCGCATGCCAAAAGGCTGAAGCTTAGTGGGAATCACAATTAATCTTTTGCTTTGGCAGAGACCAGGAAAGCCCATAAAAGTGAAATTTGCCAATGTGGGCAGAATGGATGACATGACTGAGCTCAAATGATGGACATTGATCACACACTTTTGTAAAAGTAAAGGCTTTTATCATTTGATTGCACAAAAGCCCTTTGAGATGCGTGTCTTTAAAGGACTCTCTCCAGTTTCCTAAACAACGGCGCTCATATGACTTCTGTTGGTAGAGTTATTGTTCTTTTTCCTTTCAGAGTGTCTCTTCATCTTTCCCTGCCAGTGGAACTACAGGCCTGACCACTGCATGTACGGGAGTAACTGCAAAGAGGCCGAGGAGGAGGGCGTGTCCATCCTCCATGGGAACAGAGGGGTTTATCATGATGACAAGCAGCCCGCATTCAAAGTAGTTTATGATGCAATACATGATGTGAGTTTCATCATTATCGTGTCGTACTTGTCTTAAAATAAATAAGGATTTCTTATTGGGGGGGTATGGCAAACTTTCCGTATCCCAATTTTTAATCAATTATTTCAGTTTTATGCAATTTGATAATAATAATAATAATAATGCATTGAACTTATATAGCGCTTTTCTAGACACCCAAAGACGCTTTCACACACTCTCACATTCACACACTGCTAGTGATGGTGAACTACTTGTAGCCACAGCCGCCCTGGGGAGGTCTGACAGAAGCGAGACTGCCATTTGGCGCCGTCGGCCCCTCTGACCACCACTAACACAGACAAGTTGGGTGAAGTGTCTTGCCCAAGGACGCAACAGCAGGATACCCCTGGCGGGAGCTGGAATCAAACCCATGACCCTCCGATCATGAGGCAACCCGCTCTACCACCTGAGCTACTGCTGCCCATAATTTGACAGTATTTTTTCCATACACGACCGTTCTGACCCACAGTATCTTCAGATGATTTTAGCTGTTTTCCCAAATCACAGGAAAGCCTGAAAGTTCAGAATGTCTTGAGCGAACGCCGGCAAAGAAAACACTGAAGTTACTATTACTTTGGTAACGATGAGATGAAGCCCATTTAGCAGACAATTCAATTCAATTCACGTTAATTTATATAGCGCCAAATCATGACAAGAGTCGTCTCAAGGCACTTCACATAGTAAACATTCCAATACAGGTCAGTTCTTTAAGCCAATCAGAACAACGTTTCCTGTATAAGAAACCCAGCAGGCTGAAGACAAGATTTCTCCTTCAGATAAGTCGTTCAGTAAAGAGATGATGTCCTCAAGTCTCAAAACATCTTAGATTTTAGGAACTGAACATGAAACGATAACGTGCAAAAAAAAAGTTAAGAAATGTGGAAAAAAGCGCCAACAGTGACTCGAAAATGGTGACTTGAAAAAATATACAGTAGTCCCTCGCTTTAACGCGGCTCACCCTTTGCTGTTTAGCATTTATTTTCTCGTCAATAAATAAAAGGCGACAATGATAATTGACATTAACGAAAATCCAATCAGGAAATGGAAAAGATAAGGAACGGGAAAATGAGCCAATCAGCTATTTGGAGAGGCGGGACCAAATGAGACAACCAATCAGAGTCCAGATCCATGATTAATGAGCAGCTGTATCGAACATGGTGTGAAAGCCCAACTTAGCATGCGTACACAGCTTACTTGTTTAAGTAACTTCAACACATGTCCAAACATTCTCTAAACACACAGATGGTGACAAGGACAAAGGTTCTCCAAGGCACAAACGTATAAAACCCATTCAGCGTGTTCGTGAGCCGTTCATTCATGGACGTAATTTTCACTTTAGAAGTGGGGGGGACACGGGGGAGGGAGGAGGGGGGAGGGGTATCTTTACGGTATGCTCTAATGGGAAACAGACTTCAACACAAACGGTTGTTTTCCACTTGGTCCTAGAGCTCATCCAGTGTTAATTTAATGTAGTGTAATATTGTTTTGGATGGTAAAAAGTGCAGGGGTCGAAACTTGACTTTGGAAAATGTGTGGGGGGGGACATGTCCCCCCTGTCCCCCCCCAAAATTACGTTGATGCGTTCATTCTCTCGTTTCTGCCTGAATGTAAACAGCAGGAATGGAGCAAAATAAAGACAGGTCTGAAGTGAGAGCGCTCACTCTGTTGTGTTTCTGCATAGACGGTAAAACAAAGAGCTGTTAGCTCGTCAGTCTTGGAAGATGTAAAAAAAAAAAAGCTATTTCTCCCTACAGAGGTTGTTCAGGAAGCTCCAGGGTAGGTATACACAGAAATGTTTTTGCTCCCAAAAGAATTCCTTTGAGGTATTTACCTTCACGAAGCTTTGCGAACTCAAAATAAGAAATAAACGATGAAGGGCAGTAGATTCTGTTTTATTACAATATAATGGGCAACTTCTCCTTTAGCTTATTAAAAGAGCTCTGATCATTGACTGTGTGAGGCTCACATTAAAGAGCAGGCTGCCTCTGCTGTGCTGAGATAAGCCTCTTAAAGAGGAGCCGGGCCATCATTTATGATTACCACAGAAGCCCCGCCCCCGGCCCCATTGACAGAATTATAAATACTGTTTAGCAAGTGAAGGATTTCCTTTTAAATTCTATTAAAGAGGAATTGCTATGGGTTTGGCTCTCACGCAGCTCCTTGTCTCTGCAGTTTCCCTTCGAGGACAACATGTTCCAGTCACTGTTCTATCCCATCCAGACCAAGTTCCTGGACACGGTCAACACACTGTGTGGTCGGATTCCCCAAGTCTTCCTCAAGCAAATTGAAAAGACAATGAAGAAAGCGTTTGAGGAGAAAGTGGTACGCCACATCAGACCACACAAGTGACGGAGAGAAACTGGACTCCTGTGGGTTACGTGTCAAACCTTCGGATCGAGCTGGTTTTTCTGTGTTTGCACTGTTCAGCACACAAGACCTCGGGACATGAGAGTCTTATGATGCAGTGTGATGGTTTTTGTAGTGAGCCTGAGTAAACAAAGATGCATACAGCGCTGATCAATAATGCCAGAGAGCAGGTTTACTTTTATTTTTACATCCTAACTTTATGACTGTTGGAAATCAGTATTTTTTTTTCTATAAGGAAAACGAAAGACATCCGCTCGTCTCAAGTGTCAGCTGAAGACGTGCTGTGGTCAGTTGTGTGTTGAACAAAGATATTTGAGCTGCATTTTTGTCCTTCAAATTATTGTTGTTTGGAATATTCTTGCTGTTCAGAATAATCCAACTTCTGACAGATTTAGTACTTGAAAGGGTAAAACCACAAACCAACAGATTTGTGAATGTGAACTGGAAATATGCACCTGCAAGAATGAGAAGCGTCTAAAGGGATAGTTCAGATCTTCAGAAGTAGGTTTCTATGGAAATGTATAAACAATTCTTGCCTAAACTTGCTGTACATAGCTATTTGAGTGGCCTCAGTTTGGAGAAAGAGAGTCTAATTATGACTGAATTGAGAATTTGTGGATCATCAGAGTAGGTTCAAGGTGGAGTTAGATTAAAGCAACTCAAATGTCAAACATTTTATGGATACTTTTATTATTATCTATTTGAATGTGTTTGATAATTCTACACAGGAAGTGCTACAGCTAGCTGCTGCTGGTTGTGCAAACAAATACTCGTGTAATTTGAAGTAAAAGTGGTGTTTATGGTTATAAAATAACTTTTGCACAAACTGATGAGATGGGAGCAATTCACTTAAGAACTGCCCCCACTAGCCATTAGCTTATCAATCAGATTACAAGCTGAGTTTATTCAAAACGCTATATACAGCAAGTAAGATATTAACTGTTAATAATCTTTCCATGGAAACCAAATAATTAAAAACTATCACTTTAAATCTGGGGTAATTTCAGCAGTTGCTGTTGGGGTTTTTCCACCAAACTGGTGCCAGAGCAGGTGCTTTGCTGGTTCTAAACTGGTTCCTTTTCCACAGACTCGGGGCTTAGTCGGTGTTGTCATGATGTCAGTCAAGTGTGGGGACACACCTGTGTCCCACATGACGACAAAGCATGTCTTCCTTCTCTTCTGGTTTACAACATGTAAAAAAGTCTATAAGAATTGTACAAATAACTTAGAATAGAAAAGACAATTGGTTTATTGTCCCTCATTGGGGAAAACAGCAGCAATTACATTCACAACAGGAGCAAAGATGTATAATAAAAACTGAATAAGAGTAATTAGAAATGAAAAATACAAGAAAACAAAACAGAAATACCTAAAATGTAAAAACAGTTCAAAATGCTGAAAATATTCACATTTAAAAAATAAATATAGAGAAATGATGGAAATACTGTGTGGATTTTAAAAAGAGATGGAGGAGTATTACAGGGAAACATGAATGGAAAAATGTGCCAGTACCATAACCAACATGTGCAGGTAAAACGACAACAAAAGATGTGCAAATTACAGAAAGAGCAGGAATGAAGGAATGCTAACGGTTGGTTTTGGTGAGCAGCGGTGCAGGGTCCTGACCTATAATGCTAATGTGCATATTTTACACCTGACCACTATTTAAACCTCTCTGTACCTCTACCCTTCCCTTTCACGGTTCTTCTTGCTCATTGCAAACTTAAAAACTCTTCCCAACTTTTCTTAAATATTTGACTCATGGCACTTTAACGGCAAAAAACTAAAACGGTAATGAACTCATTTATTTAATTTATCTCTGAAAGTGCGCGGCATGGTCATGTTGGTGATCAGGTTGCTGAATCATGAACACCGGCGCTTCTGTTGGCGTCTCTTTTAGGATCTAAGTTTAAACTTCAGACTAGGTCTGCTTACTTTTAGCTTCCAACTGAAAACGATGGTTGTGTGTTTAGCAGCTACTCTAGCTTTGATAATGGTTGCATCATCGTGTGGGCGGGGTTTAGAAAGCGGTTCTTCGCAAGCGCCAGCTTGGTGGAAAAAACCCTGTCGGTATTATAAACAGCACAATGAATGAAAAAAATATGTTTTTATGTCAAATACAGAATGTTGAAAATGCACTTTGTAAAGACTGGATATGTTGTCACTTTTGTAAAGAATATCCACATTTATAGCAACGTTGACTGAGTCAGACCAAATGTGCAAGGTTTTCTTTCCTGTCGTGATATTTACTACAGCTGATTATGTGCCATATAAATGTGTGCCATGTTTACTATTAGAATCAAATGAATGGCGTAGACTTGTGTGTTTGAGGGAGTGTCCCAGCCAGTGACTTGGTTTGGGCACGTTGGTGATATATTTTAATGTTGCGTATAAAGTGCTGTTATATTTTTATTGTATCACATCTTTCAACCTGGAAACTGACGCTGGCTGTTCAGTCTACATGTTTCTAAATAAAACAAAGCATCGTACCGAGCCTACTTCATGAAATTTAAAGGGAACACGCATCAATAGCACTCGTTACTGACTCGGACAAAAGGATTTTCAGTTGTCACGTGGTAAATGAGGAAAATGACTAAGTGGTATTGTTTTTAGAAGGGGATAATTATGAATTTAACAAACCTAATTATGACAGTGAAACCTGGAATTATGATTTTAATGTCAGAATTTAGATTATTATCCTGGAGCTGATCGTGCGTGGGAGTGGGAGTTGGCCCAACCAATCTACGTGTTTTGTGGACTTGGAGAAGGCGTTGGACTGTGTCTCTTGGGGGAGGCGGGTCCTGTAGGAAATGTTCTCGAAGTATGGGGTACCAGGGTGCCTGATTTGTTTGGAGCTTGGTCCACATTTACAGCAGTAAGTGGAGCTCGTTCCCAGTGAGAGTTGGACTTCGCCCAGGCTGCCCTTAGTCACTGATTCTGTTCATAACTTTCATGGACAGGATTTCTAGGCACAGCCAAGGTGTTGAGGGGATTCGTTCTAGTGGCCTAAAGATTAGGGGCCTCATTTATCAAGCTTGCTTACACACAAAACAGGGTCGTAAAACTGCGTAAGCAACTTTCCACGAAAACTTTGGGATTTGACAGAAAACTTAGCGGAAAATGTGCGCAACTTTACGTTGACTAAGGACCTGGCTTACACACATGTTGGATTTGGAGAGCACCTGCAGTGCTGCTGCTGAGAAGGATAAAATTATGAAATCCTGCACCATTATCACTTGTACTGCTTCGTTTTCACACAGAACAAGACCCTCCACACGCACACACACGCACACACACACACAGCCTGAAGCGCAGAATACAGAATGCAGAATATCAGCAGTGGGACAGATTGAGACAGAATGTCATGCGTAAAATACGAGGTAAAATACAAGCCGATCCCGTTCATTTTGTTTACATTTGTTGCCTGCCAACATGGCGTCTACTCTCTGAGAGTCACATGACGTCCGGAGCTCTATGGGAGTGAGACTCAATTCTGTACTGTGTCTCACTGATGTGCTCCCCAAGCAAAAACACATCCTCTGACCCGATCCTCTTGTGCACAGTGTAGATGACCTCCAGTGGTTTGATGGGCTGTGATCGGCTGCCTACTGATGTCTGGCGAACTGCCCACTCTGCTGCTCTGATGACCCTCACAGTACCTTCAGATGGGACCACAAGACCCACATTGTTCTTCAGAGTCAGCAAATGGTAGCTCTGGTCAGCAGGAAGTTACAGCATCCATCACCAGACTGGCACGGCAGACATCACAGGACAGCTTGGTCATGGCTCGCCGTTAGGGCTGGGCGGATCGATCTAAAATACCGATAGTATCAATCTAACGTTGGTTTTTAGTATTTACTAGATACCTGCGTTATGGTATCGTTTCCGATGAATGTGGAAGAGACCCAGCATCCTGTGATGGGA